>CM047742.1:16905796-17193296 GCA_026225825.1 Pistacia integerrima | reverse complement strand
TTCTCTTTCACACAGCTCTCTTTTCTATTAACTTTTGGTTGTATGTCACAGCCTCATCTTACCGGAGGCACGGCTGAGTGGAGATCACAAAGCACCCACCCACTATTCGTGACTTCTACTCATTCTGTTCCTCTCTTCTTTCTCATATTTTCTCATTCTTTCTCACTTGAATGTCACGGCCTCATCTTACCGGAGGCACGGCCGGGTGGAGTTCACAAAGCACCAACCCACTCTTCGTGACTTCCGGGTGGAGTTCACAAAGCACCAACCCATTCTTCATAACTTCCGGGTGGAGTTCACAAAGCACCAACCCATTCTTAAATTTTTCTCATTCTCTTTACTTTTAGAGTAGCTCATTCACAAAGTTCTCTACTCTTTCTCAAACTACTTCTTAATGCACAATTAATGCATAAGGATGGTTCATGCTTAAAGTTTCTTACTTAATGCACTTATGAAATGCACAAATGCAATATTGCATCAAGATAGTCATTCTGCACAGGTCACACTCAAGAAGACATAACTTGAGTTATACACATTGAATTGATACGTTTTTGGTCTTGTTTTAAAGCTTAGAGACAGGGCTACAACTTTTATGTTTCGATCTAAACCCAGTTCAATCCGTAAGATACCCAAATATCACTTAGAAAGTCACGGCTGTGATAGGGCAGTTTGGTAACTTGTTTTCACTTAGGCATTTCATCAAACATTAGTTGTGCATAAACAAACCCTAATTCAATTATCATTCTATTTATTTCTCAAACCATCCAAAATGAGAGAAAAACTCTCTTGTAGCATCACATACCTATATGGCAAACACACTCCCAAAAATTTTCTCCAATTCTTCCAATTTCAACCCATCATCAAATCATCACATATACTTCTCGTATTCAAATATATCCAACAATAAGCATAATTCATCATACATCTCATCTCAATTTCTCAATAATCACAACATATGCATATTTAAAAGAAATCTTTACTCACTTGAATTCTTAAATTTTAGCTTGAATTGCATTTTGAGTGAAAGTTACTTACCTTGTGCTTGAGTAGTCTCTCCTAAACTCTCTACTCTTGTTGGATTCCAATCTTCTCTTAACCCTAAGCATAAACTTCATAAGAACTCAACCTTTACACAAATAAATCATAGATAAAGAGCATGAATCCTTACGTTTTAATGCCTAGAATCAAAACCCTATGAAAAACCACTTAAAAGCCCTCAAAATCCTTGGAGGATTGAATGATAATTTGAGAGAAAATGGGGGAGGTGTGTGGCGGTGGAATGAAGAAAATAAGGGTTTCAAACCCTTAACACTTTAACATCTTTGGAGTTTAGAAATGGATTTAATCGAAGAAGAAATTTCAGTTTGGTTTGGCGGTGGAATGAAGGAAAATAAGGGTTTCAAACCCTTAACACTTTAGTTTATAACCACACTTTCCCATTATGCCCTTATTCTTTCTTAGAAATTCCATCTATGTCCCATAGTCAATGACCATAATGTCCTCATTTTTAATGCATTCTCTATGAAATTCTATCTCTTTTCACTCCCCACAATTTCAACTCATTTTGAGTGAAAAGACCATTTTACCCCTAATGAAAGTTTAAGGGATTTTTTTCACATTTCTCTCAAAATAACTTTAATAAAAATTCAACTAAGGGCCAACCAACCAATATTAACAATATATCAACCCAAATAAAAGCAAAACAATAAACATTCAAGCAATACACCATAACTTAGCTACGTATCTCAAGTGGGGCGTTACACCTTTACCCTCTATTTTGCAGGCCCCCATTCCAAATTTGAAGCCTTTCACTAGTTACCTCAAGTACGTGTTCCTTGGAGACGGAGGAACGTTACTCAGTGCATCGCAAGAAGAAAAGCCTTGAGTCAAGCCAACAACAATAAACAAAGGCGCTGCTTCGAAGGCAACCCAAGGGGAGTTTGTTTTCTTCTTCTCGCATTTTAAATTTTGGTTATTTTTGCCTTTTCTTTGCATTTCATCTTACATTGGGGACAATGTCAGTTTTTAGTGTTGGGGGGGGGGGTGTGATTTAGGTTGTGTTTTAATTTTTCTAAAAAAAAAAATAGGAGTTGTTTTTAGGAAGGTTTATGCTTTAAGTCATGTCTTTGAACGTCTAGTGATGCATGAAATAGTAACTTGACTTTGTTGTTGAACATATTCCTTGACTTAGGATGTTAGAAATCTTTCATAAAATAAAGTTAATCATATTTGAATCTTTGAAGTTTGAAACAATATGTCTTGAGAAGTTGTGTGGACTTGGCGACGAAGCATGATTGAGGAGTGTATAACAACCCTTAAATGAAAAAAGAAAAAAATGTTTCTCTTAAGCTAGTCCTAAATTTGGGTTTAAGCAAATAGGAAAAAGAAAAGAAAGGTATGTGGTGAGTCGAGATGGAGCGTAAAACACACTCACTCATAAACACAACCATGAAATGAGATGGAGCATAAAATGCACTCATTCTTTTTCTAAAAAAGAAAAAAAAGAAAAAAAATATATATATATATATATATATATCCCTAGTTTGCTACCCAGTTTGTAGTACTAAAGAGAAACAGTTGAGGAAAAAGTTGAGAGGTGAGTTATACATGAATTGGTTGTGATTAGTTTCCTTGTTTGCATTGAGTGATTGAGAGTAATTGTGGAAAATGATGAAGAGAGATGAATGTCATTAACTCTACTTTATTTTATTTTGTTGCTGCCTAAGTTAGGTATGAATATGCATGGATTAAATATTGTTGCTTATGCATCATGATGGTGTTCTTGATATGACTTGAGATGATGGTGTTCTGGATATGACCTGAGTATAGTGTTTGTTTGAATTAGTTTGCCTGAGGACGTGCAAAAGCTAAGTGTGGGAGAATTTGATGAGAATGCAAAATGTCATATTTACCCCCCTAAATGTCTAGTCTTTTATACTTATTTGTTGCCTAAATGTACTCATTATTATTCTATTTTGATTTAGGATGCAAATGGAGGCGTTAATTGCAAAACGGAACTAATTAAGTGAATTCGGACCGTTTCGATGTCGTTTCATAATCTGGGCATAACTCTCTCATCCAAGCTCCGATTGAGATGATTCAAAATGCCGTGGAACGCTAAGAAAGATATATACAACTTTTATGTTTTGAGTTTGGATAGATACTCACTGCATCAAGGTTGTAATCGAGCTTGAAGTTGACGCACCTGCACTGTTGACGTTCTGGAACATTCCGCCTTGTCATGCAATTCAAATATGCAGATTATTACAAGAAGTTTTGAAGACCTGTTGCACGCAAATTACAGCTGGAAAACACCACTTTCCTATTTTATTTTAGGACTTTATTATTTTATTTCCAATTAATCAGATTAGGATAAATGTTACTTTAGGATATTATAATATTTTGAGATTGAGTAGAATTAGAATTAGAATTTAGATATTTTTAAAAGGGATATCAGATTAGGGATTACAACGAGATATCACACACCTCTCTCTTCTCTTTTTGGTGGATTTTCGTTTTTCTTTTGAGTTTTGATTATGGCCATGAGCGGCTAAACTTTTATAACTTGGTCGAAGGAAACAAGACCTCGGAATCAATAAACTGTGAGATCTAATCCGTTTTACTTTAGTGTTCAATTTATGTTTGAGTATTGGATGTTCTTCTGTGCCTAATTTTATGATTGTTTCGTTTAATTACTAGGAGGCCTACTAGTTTATTAATTGTTGCAATCTACTGCTAAGTTAGATATCAAATCTGTAATTGTTTGATTCCTCTAACTTGTGAAGGAATTAGGGTTAATAATTTGCTGCGTCAAGAATTAGTAATTCTTAAGAAGAACACTCGACTAAATTAAATGCAACCGCTTGAGTTTGTGTTGTTTAGCTTCATCGATCTCTCTAGGTCTTAAGGTTGCCACTAGATTAAATCTTTAGCGCTTGTCTAGGGTTGTTTAGTAGTACGGTTAATTAGATCGCTTGTTTCTTAATTAATTACAACTAAGGAGAGATAGGAAAATAGTTCCAACGGTGAATATTCAGGGTATGAATTGATTTATTTTTGTATCGATGATCAGTTGAAAGATTCCGATAGTGGATGTTGACTTAGACCAAGGTTTGTTATTTTGATTGATTGATTAATTTGAATTGTTGTTTTCCCGAAATTGTTTCTGTTTAACTCAAATCCACCCCATACTGGTTCACATAACATTAAATTCGGCTAGACACTCTCCGTGGGAATGATCCTGACTCACACTACTACATGTGTTTTTTAGGTTTTAATTATGGGTGCCTACGACAGCACGCCACTTCCCCCCCAAAACCTTTCTAGCCAAGTTATCGGCTACCATACTCTTCGTTATTCTCTCTTGCTCTTTCACATCTGGAAATGCCCCACATCTTAAGCCTGTCATCAGGGCATATTCCATCATCCCAAAAAGTAGTCGCTTCCCATCCATCACGAACCACATTTCATTTTATTTTTTTTGGCTTTTAACTGAGTGCAACAACATATAATGCACTCCCTACTCCTAGAACGCCTTTTTTTCCAATTTTCTCCGATGTTCACAAAATGACCGAAACAACTATCTTTGAATCGGTCCATACCCTTCCTTTGTTCCTCCAAAATCTCCATTATTCTCATAAAAACTTGCCAACTCAACCTAACTGTCACCTTTACGGGGAAGTACGATACCTTATCGCTTACAACCTCCAACCCATAGTCTTTATAATTTACGCTTTGGAAAATCTATGCAATCGATATAAACTAAATATTAGCAAAAAAAGAAACCAAAAGAACCAATAGGCTACCAATTTGGGGGATATAGGCTTCAAGGGAATTGGGGAATGGGTGTTTTTGGCTTCGAGAGGACCGGGGAAGCCAATGCAGGCCCTATAGAGGTTGTTGTGGCAGGTTCCATGACTGGAGATGGCCGAGGATGGCAAGAGGTGGTAGAATAGGGCTGGTTGCGTGGCCAGCCCTGCAATATGCAGGGTAGCCCTCCAGCCCCCCTATTCCGCCACCTCCTGCCATCCCCAGCCCTCCAACCTCCCACAAACAATCTCCCTATGGCCTCTCTTGCCTTCCCCTATCCTTTGGAACCCAAACAAACCCACTCCCCTAATGCCCGCCAACTGCTCAACAAAACGCCACAGCCACCATAATAATAAAACCAACTACATATCTCCCAAATTCGCACAAACCAATCAAATTTTTCATCAATTCAAAACCACTAGTACGTAAAAAATGTACATTTTCTTCACTGACGTCCTCCTCTTTGCCTGAATTCTTGCCGGCATCCTCGTCTTCAAGACCATTTTTTTATTCTTCTCTCTATTCTTGTGCCGTCGTTGTCTCCTCTGCCTCTGGACAACCTTCACTCATCGGATGATCCACCTAAGCGTCTTCTTCGATAACCTTTGAACAGTTGCCGCCGTCGGAGTCTAGGATTTGGAGTGGGGTTGGGTTTTCCTCCTCTTTGTGAATATCAGCCAGGGTTTTGTGTAACGAAGCTTTAGGATCAAGTCTAGGATCTGGAGGGGGTCGTTTTTTAATTTTACAAAGTTAAACAAATTTCCATTAATTATGCTATTACCCATATACGTTTCAATGTTTTCACTCTAGCCCTTTTTCTCATGTTTAGTTACAATTAAGAGTGCCATGTCAAATTTTTAAATTAAAAAAATAAAAAATAATAAAAAGCCTCTACTTTTCAAGGTTATTTTTTTAAATCCAAACTTGGGATGTCTGGGGAGTTAAATTTCCTTAAAAATTCCTTTCTTCCCCTACTTTCTTTTCTTCTATATCCTCCATCTTCTATATTTTTACTTCTTTATCCTCTTTATCTCTTTCCCCATCTTCTTTCTTTTTCTTTATTTTAAATATTTTATAATATTTTTTTCATTACAATAATAATGTACCCAATATTTGATAAAACATATAAAGGAAATCATATTAATATAAGGAAATGCATACAAAAAATCATAATTTTTTAAAGGTGAATTAAATTAAATCAAATTGAAATAACAAAGTAAAATATGATTCATAAGGTAATAAAGAATTTATCACATTAATTTATAAAGTTTGTATAAAATGTGTTTTAGTAATTTATAATATAAAATTTAATTTAGTTTGTTTTGGTTTTAGTTATTGGATTGTGTAATTAAATTCTTATATGATGGGCCTTATTTAGAATCTAACTTTAATTTAGTTTGTTTTTTGATGTAATTATTGGATGGGTAAATTTCATTTAATATTTTTTTAAAGTTTAATTATTTTAGGGATGATTACTAATTATATAAAGTATTGGTGGCATAAGTGCAATAAGTTACAGACTTTTATTAGGTGAATGAGAATGAATGAAGTTGTTTGGTGAGCGAGAAATTGATGAACTTATGAATAATATTTAAGTTGAATGCTAAACATGACATTTTCAAGTTTTAACAGATTTTCATTAACAAATTCTAGGGAAATTATAATTTAGCCCTCCTTTAGAGACTTAATTTTAAACTAACCCTATTCAGAAGTTTTTCTCCAAATAACCCTTCCATAATTTCCATGATCTAGAATACCCCTTCCATATTTCCATGACTAGAATACCCCTTTATATATAAGCAACTTAAACACTTAATTAATAACCCCAACTCTCTATTCTCTTCACATCCAAACTCCTTCCATAACCGAAACTCATCAAATCATATCCAATCAATCAGTGAGATTCAAGGATTTTGGTGGTTTTGATTGTAGTTTGACATCCATTTGTTGTACAACGCAAAAAAGAAACGAAATATCTCTAAAAAGGTATGATTTTGAACCCAATATGTTGAATTTCTTCATTTGGTTTAGTAGAATGCTTTGGCTTTTGTTAAATGGATTATTGAATGCTTTGGTTTTTGTTGTTGTGATTGGATTGCTGTTAGGTTTTAGATTTGTGTAAATTTGGTGTTGTTTCATGGATTTTTGTTAGTTCAGGGTTGGGTTATTGCGAGTGGGTGTTGTTGTCTTGGAGAAGTTGGTAAATGGGAGTGATTAGCGGGAAAATTGCGTGCCGGATTGTAGATTACTAGATTTTACCTGATATACTGTATTGAGTGAAATTTACAATGGACCAATTGATAGGGTCATATTTGTTCATATTGGTCATAATATGTTCTATGATTGTGTCTAATACGTACCAATATGCTTCTATTGATTAGTTTCGGATGGAATCAGGGAAGAAATGGATTAGGGCTATTAGGGTAGATTTTAAGGCATTTTGATAATTAACTGATGGGTAATATCAAGGATATTCAGGTTGTTTTGATTATGAATAGATGTGGGTTATCGGGGAGTTTAGTACATATTGATAATGAATCAATGGGATTTATCGATTGTTATCAAGGGTATTTGGGTAGTTTTGACGATAAACAAATGGCGTTATCGAGGGTTTGGAGCCAGATTGATAATAAACCAACACTACTAGAAAAACTGTTTTCCATGACAGTTAAAAACTATTAAGAAATGGATTCCGATACAGTTTTAAAACTATCATTGATAGATATGTCAAGAAGACATTGACAGTTTAAAATCTCTCAAGAAGATTGTCAAAAAGAATTATATGTAAATAACATATATATTATATAAAACTTGCTGAAAATTCATTCGTTTACAGTGCAAAATCATTTTTTTCTAAAATAGTATAATTAATTATTTCCCATGATGATATTTCATGAAATAATCTTTATTGTACAAAACAAAATACACAAATTAAGTGTAATCCTTAAAGATAGTAATGGTCTTATCATGAAAATAAAAATTGATTGATCTTCTTTACCTTTCTTCTCTCTCAGTTTTCTCCTCCCTTTCTCTTCCCTTTTCTTCTAACTTCTGTTCTTTTCCATTCTCCATGTTTCTCTTCTTCCTCCTCCTATTTCTTCTTTCTTTTCCTTTATCACGGGCAACTCGATTTCACAAGTAGTCCTTTATTATCAAGGTTTTAATGCAACTCCTTCCACCATACCAGTCCCTCCCTTGGAGAACTTCCAAATTGCGAGGTTTCCCTTTTACCTTTTCTGGCCTAAGCATAAATAAATGCACTAAAACCAATGGAGAAGCAAACTAAGAAATCAAATGAATTAAGCTATGGAAAAGTGTCTGCAAAGCAAAACCGAAAAATTAAGTAAAATTTTAATTCACACAATACGAAATTGGCTTTTCCACAATAGTACTAGTTCTGAGGTTGATAAAGCTACAAAACACAAACCAATATTGACTTTATATAGAATAGACCAAATATGAAATTAGTAAAATGAACCTGTCATGTGTGTTTTAAACAATTATTAGACATGTTAAAGAATTATTTAACCAAACCAATTACATCTATTTTATTTGAGAAAATTTAGCTGCCCGGCCATACCAAGTTTCCATTTAACAAAATGGCCATGAAAATCTTTTTGATTTTTTTTTGGGTTAAAAAATATGAAATGACACACTTGAGTGTAATTAAAGCAGCAAAAAGGATTAGGGTGAAAAGATTTAAACATTTGTGGGTTAGAGTATAAGAAAGGAAGTTGATTTAAAATTTGAAAGGCAAAACACATTTCTTTCAGCTTCTCTTTCTCACAACAGGATGCAAACACCTTTCTCTCTCTCGTTTTTTCTTCCAATTTTCTGCAATTTCTCAATTTCTTTGCTCTTTGCATTTTTGTTATTCCTTGCCATTCCCGACTAAGTTATAATGGCTGAGATCCTTAAAGAAACAGAAAAAAACTCATCTACTCCCCAAATTGTAGGCACCACTGGGTCTACAAAAAATGGAGAAGAAGAAGTTGTGGTGGAGTAACTTCCGATGACAGAAGTTGCTCCACCAGGAGAGGAGACGGCGTCAACGGAAGACATTCTATTGGCAGAACAAGGGAGGGCAAGAGTTGAAATTGAAACTGAAAAGAAGGATGCCGACGCAAATTCCAAGCGTCGGACATGATTGCTTAAGCGATCTAAAATCGCTTAAGCGACCAAGAGTAAAAGCAAAGGATCGCTTAAGCGATCTGGTATATGACAGAAGATCGCTTAAGCGATCTGGTATAAGCGATTTTAGATCGCTTAAGCGATCGTGCATTTGGGCAGAAGTTGATTTTGCCTCGGACATGATCGCTTTAAGCGATTATAAATCGCTTAAAGCGACCAACGTTAAAAGCAAAGGATCGCTTAAGTGATCATGCGTCTGGGCACTTATTTATTGTCTTGTTCATGATCGTTTAAGCGATCGTAGATCGCTTAAAGCGACTAACAGTAAAAGCGAAGAATCGCTTAAGCGATACTGCGTCTGGGCACTTATTTATTGTCTTATTCATGATCGCTTAAGCGACCAATAGTAAAAGCGAAGAATCGCTTAAGCGATTCTGCATCTAGGCAGAAGTTTATTCTGCCTCGGACATGATCGCTTAAGCGACCAAAGTTAAAAGCAAAGGATCGCTTAAACGATATAATAAATCGCTTAAGCGATCGTGCGTCTGGGCACTTATTGATTCTGTCTTGTTCGTGATCGCTTAAGCGACCAAGTGTAAAAGTATAGAATCGTTTAAGCGATAACATAAATACAACCAGATCTCTTAAGCGACTAAGTCTAAATACACAGGATCGTTTAAGCGAGAAATGAAATCTCTTAAGCGATCCAGTGTATTTGGATTATTTTTATTGTATTTCACTAGATTGGTTAAGCGATTAACGCTATCTTAGACATATAAGGTGTACGATTCATTCAGTGGACCATGACCATTATTATATTTTAATTAAATTAGTTCTTTTACGGCTATATTAAACATATATGGTATAGAATATTTACATCTATATTAAACATATCAGGTGTACGATTCGTTCAGTGGACCATGACCGTTATTATATTTTAATTAAATTAATTCTTTTATGGCTGTATTAAACATATATGGTGTAGAATGTTTACGTCTATATTAAACATATCAGGTGTACGATTCGTTTAGTGGACCATGACTGTTATTATATTTTAATTAAATTAGTTCTTTTACGGCTATATTAAACACATATGGTGTAGAATGTTTACGTCTATATTAAACATATCAGGTGTACGATCGTTCAGTGGACCATGACCGTTATTATATTTTAATTGAATTAGTTCTTTTACGGCTATATTAAACATATCAGGTGTACGATTTGTTCAATAGACATATTTTAATTAAATTATTTCTTTTACGGCTATATTAAACACATATGGTGTAGAATGTTTACGTCTATATTAAACATATCAGGTATACGATTCGTTCAGTGGACCATGACTGTTATTATATTTTAATTAAATTAGTTCTTTTATGGCTATATTAAACATATATGATGTAGAATGTTTACGTCTATATTAAACATATCAGGTGTACGATTCATTCAGTGGACCATGACCATTATTATATTTTAATTAAATTAGTTCTTTTATGGCTATATTAAACATATATGGTGTATAATGTTTACGTCTATATTAAACATATCAAGTGTACGATTAGTTTAGTGGACCATGACCGTTATTATATTTTAATTAAATTAGCTCTTTTACAACTATATTAAACATATATGGGGTAGAATGTTTACGTCTATATTAAACATATCAGATGTACGATTCGCTTAGTGGACTATAGTCGTTATTATATTTTAATTAAATTAGTTCTTTTACGACTATATTAAACATATATGGTGTAGAATGTTTATGTCTATATTAAACATATCAAGTGTACAATTCGTTCAGTGGACCATGACCGTTATTATATTTTAATTAAATTAGTTCTTTTACGTCTATATTAAACATATGTCCATAAACATGGAAAAGAAATATTGAAGTAAATTACCCTTAATCGCTTAAGCGATCCCGTCTATTTAGTCTTGGTCTACAGAGTGCATAGCAGATGGTTGCAGAGTTCAATTTTATATCAATATTATATTTTTTATATATTACTTTCTTGCCAAGAACTAACAAAAATAATAGAATAAAAATAGATCTTTCAGTTTTATGTACGGTGTTGATCGATAAAGACCGAAGTGTTCTTTTCACATTCTATTGAATTGAAAAAGATAATTAATAATAAAAAAAAATTAATAAAAAATTAATAAATATTAAATAAACATTACGGAATATAATTTCTTACTCAAACATTCACAATATCAAAAGATTCGCTAAGCGATCGCTAATTAGTTATTAACCGATATATTAAGAATTAGATAGATTTTAAAAAACATTTGCAGAGTCGCTTAAGCGATCTGGTGTATCGGTTACTGGATTGCTTAAGCGATATGGTGTATCACTTAAGCGATCTGGTATAAATAAGCCTGATCACTTAAGCGATCTACTGCCAGATACCCGATCGCTTAAGCGATCTGCTGCCATATGTCAGACTTATACCAGATCGCTTAAGCGATCCATTAGCTCCAGAATATATTTTCAGTCATCTTCACCTATAATCGATGCTACCACCTCCAGCTACGCACAATGTAAGAAAATCATCAACAAATCTCACTCCTTTTAACTTACATTACATCAAACACAACCCAAGAACCTAAACCACTAAATCAAAATCATAACCCAAACCCAATCCATCATTAAATCTTTGTAAATAGAAATATAAAATGCAAAGAGGAGATATACATCCCTGGACGAAATGTTAGGAGTAGGAAGAAGCAGATCTTTGGCGAAGAAGATGTTAATGGCGGAGGAAGAAGAAGGTGTTAATGGTGGAGGAAGAAGAAAGTGTTAATGGCGGAGGAAGAAGAAGAAGAAGATGCAGAAGAAGAAGAAGATGTAGACAAAGCTTAGAAGAAACAAAAACCAGGGAAAGGATGCGTTAATGGCGGGAGGAAGAAGAAGAAGGTGTTTGGGTTTGTTTGCAAGATTTTTGACTCTTTGGAGACTTATTATAATTTTTAAAAGATTACACAATTATTCATCAATCCTAATTAACCCCCTAATTATGCTTAATTAAGCTTAATAAAAAACAAGGCCATTTAGTTAAAATTACAAACTCTATAGCCTTTTAATTAAATTTTAAGTTAAAATGGTGTTTTAATAAAATGCCCCATTTTATTCCCTTTAACCAATTTTAGTTAAATTATTGTTAGAAATGACCATCTTCAATATATTATGAAATAATTAACTATTAAACTAAGTAACCTTTGTGTAGAACTCAAGATCGCTCTGTAAGACTCGTCAACCACAACATCGGGGCTTCGATGTACACAGCACCAACAGGTTTTATGACTGATATTATTCAAATCAACAATACCCTTCGCAAATACAAATTGGGGTACAATGTAACTCTTGTATTTCCTATGAAACCAATCTGAAACAGAGAAACGATATTCAATATCAGAATTCTAGTCCTCAGAACAATCAAGATCAAAAACATTAATGGTTTAAACAATAAGCCATAACACACTTGTTTTGCTAATCTGAATCCCATGACATCAACCATCAAATGTCAACATTGAAGAATTACGCTTATTGCCTGTACTGCAAGTTAATCATGTGCAATTCATTTTACAGCATAAACCAACACTTTTGAATATTGAAGTATGAAGTCAAAATTAGCGTAAAGATGCATCTTGTATATATCTTTCATTTTATACAAGCAATAGCAATAGCAATAGCAACCATCATTAGTAGAGTTTAAACTCAAGCGGAATTTCATAAACAATAAGAATCCATTTGAATAACAAGCTAGAATATGGAAAGAAATTGCAAAGTGAAGTTCAATTCACATGTTTCAAGTCGTTAGCTACCAAAACAACGGGAAATGCACCCAATTTTATTTATCTAGCCATGGAAATTCTAAGTTCTCATCGTCAAACATCGAAATGCCCAATTTATCTTGTTTTCAGAAGTACCTGTTGAAGCACTCGCCAGTGACGCTCGGCGTAAAGCGTTGGCTCCTCTGCACAAGTGTGTAAGATTTTGAGCATTGTATGTGTTGGAAATAACATAGAATAACATATATCCTAAAGTAATCCGAAGATCATAGTCACCATTGCAATCACATTTGTATATAAATGAACCACAATGAATTTACACAGCATAAATACCTATTCTCCTTGTCTCTGAAGCAAAAATTGAACCTGGAAGAATCAACTGCGTAAAGTATCTTCTTTTCAATTTTAGAGAGAGAGAGCATGTTTTTTTTCCTTTGCGTATTTGAGTAACAGTGAGTAACCTATTCTAAAAAGAAAAACTTTCTTTTTATATGGGAGCGGTTCGTGAGAAACTGCCTTTGGCAGTTTCCACTTCTCACGCCCCTTCATCATGGGTGGACTTATCTAAACAAGTTTTAAATGAAATACGGGAACTTATCCAATATCTCCCACTCACACATGATGGGACTATCTCTCTCTATGCTTCTTTAAGGTTCATACCTTAGTAAATATGGCGTGTGACCATGCATACTTCGAGAGCACGTTAGTCATATATCTGTTAGGAATATATAACTTCTCGAATTGTGAAACTCAGGTTGTATGTTGTATGCAATACCCTAGATTACTTATCACATTTTTCTAACAATCTCATTTAAAAAAAATATCCGCTGTATTCATAATTATGTTCTATCTTTACATAAAAGTAAAACATAATTGGTCGACCAATGAATACACGTGATTATAGTGTGATAATTCAAAATCGTAATCTTCCTCTTTTCTCGATTCTTGTAACTTTCATTTAACTTGCTTTTCTAGAAATGTCCCAGCAGGTTGAATTTATCTTAATCCCTTGGTAACACTCTAAGATAGCAATCATCAAATGAAGTTTTCAAGAAACAGAATAGAGTAATAAGGGTATTCTATGAGATTTTATTCTTTAAAAAAAACTCAGGGTCTCACACAATGTTAAAGTTGAGATTTTGACTTTCATTACCCCTTTGGTCAATGTTTTGCACATGTGGTATGAATCACATGCTACAGCATTTCCTCCTTTCCCATAGAGTGCATGTTTCTTTTCTTGTAAATGTTGTACAGATTTTATCTTTCATCTCAAAATTAGATGATAACCATCCTTTGATTTCATTGACAAATCCCTTATCATTTCCAGCTATAAGTATATCATCAACATATAATGATAATATAACAAATTTGTTATTGGATCTCTTTGTATATACACAATGATCTTCATTTAACATTTTGAAATCATACGACATTATCGCATTATGAAATCGAATATACCACTGTCTTGAGAACTGCTTGAGGCCATAAATTGACTTTAAAAGTCTACACACTTTGTGTTCTTGACCTTCTCTAATAAAACCTATTGGTTGATCCATATAGATTTCTTCTTGTAATTCTCCATTGAGAAAAGCAGTCTTTAATGATCCATATAGATTTCTTCTTGTAATTCTCCATTGAGAAAAACAGTCTTTACATCCATTTGATGCAATTCAAGATCCATGCTAGCAACTATAGCTAGAATAAGTCGGATTGAGGTAAACCGCACAACAGGTGAAAAAGTTTCTTCATAATCTATTCCTTCTTGTTGTGTATACCCCTTCACGAATAAGTGAGCTTTGTATCTTTCAATACTGCCATCAGCTTTACGCTTGATTTTGAGAACCCACTTGTTCCCAATGGCTTTGCGTCCTTTCGGTAAATCAACCAATTCCCATACTTGGTTTGATTTCATAGACTCCAATTCTTCTTCCATTGCTTTCATCCATTTTTCCTTAGAAGGGCAATTGAGAGCCTCATTTACACTCCTTGGCTCTTCATCATCTTGTGGAGTAACTAGAAAAATTTCCCCCTCAATCTCAAATCGTCGACGTGGAACTTGTTTCCTGTTTGATCGACGTATTGGAGATTGATTGGTGTTACTCCCACTTGGACCAACTATCATAGTTGGATCGCTAGTAGGGAATGATGGAGGATCGGAAACTGATTCATCAACTTCCATATTGCTCCCACTGGGATGTAGTATAACCAACTGATTGTCGGCAACAGAATTGCCTTGGTCTTGTGTTTCATATAGAAACAAGTCTTTACCTATCTCGCCCTTCTTAGGAAAATCGGTTTCTAAGAATGTGACATCTCGTGATTCAAACTCAGTGATGCTACTACCACTTTCTTGTTCTCCTATGAAGACGTAGCCCTTTGAATGTTCTGAGTATCTTATGAAGATACATTTCTTCCCCCTTGGACCTAATTTTCCATATTTATGGGAAGGATCATGAACATAGGCAACACATCCCCATGGCCTTAGGAGACTCAAATCGGGTTTCTGATTTGTCCTTAACTCATATGGTGTAGTAGTAATAGATTTGGATGGTACTCTATTGAGGACATATGTGGCAGTCAATAAGGCATCACCCCAAAAGGTGATGGACAAGTTTGCTTGTGCCATCATAGACCTCACCATCTCAAGTAGGGTTATGTTTCTTCGTTCTGCAACACCATTTTGTTGCGGAGTTCAGGGAATAGTTAATTGACGTTTGATTCCCATTTCATCACAAAAATTTCTGAATTGATCAGATAAATATTCACGTCCTCGATCGGTTCGTAGAAATTTTATCTTTTTATCTAATTGATTCTCAACTAAGTTTTTAAACTTCCGAAAGCATTCTAAAGCTTCTGATTTTTGAGAAATCAAGAAAACATAACCATATCGAGTGAAATCGTCTATAAATGTGATGAAATAAACAGCCCCATGTCTAGCCCTCACATTCATTGGACCTCATATGTCAGAATGAATTAGTTGCAATGGAACTTCAGCTCTTATCGCTTTTCCAAATGGTTTTCTTGCTGTTTTTCCAGCTAGGCAATGTTCACAAGTAGTCAAGTCTACTTTTGTTAAGGATCCTAACAAGCCTTCTCTTGCTAGTATATTCATTCGTTGTTGGCCAATATGGCCAAGCCTTGCATGCCATACATTCACATCATCATTATTAGAAGATGTAATGAAGGAAAAACAAACATTACTATTATTATAAGCAATGTCAAGTACTATAAAACCATCAAAAAAATAACCACAACCATAGTATGTTGTGTCCAAAAATAAATGAACACCAATACTGGAAAAATTTAAATTAAAACCAAGTTTAACAAGTTCTAACACGGAAATCAAATTTCGATGAATATCGGGTGCATATAACACGTCATGTAGGTATAGGATTCGACCTCCACGCATGATCAATTTGCATGTGTCGATCCCTTTAACTTCCACTTTTGAATTGTTACCTACATATATCCATTTTGTTTCCCATGGTATTCGTCGAAACTCCACGAAATCACTCCTGTCTTTCGCTATGTGGTATGTTGTTACTGAATCTACAGTCCACAAAGGATGAGATTCAGTTAGAAAAAAAGAACTGGAAACATTTATATAACTTACTTGTGCAAACAAGTAATTTACCTTCTTCGGCTCGCTACAATCGCGAGCAAAATCTCCCTTGTTACCACAATTATAGCATTTCACCTTTGCCATATTTCTCTTCCTGGCAGGATGCTTTCCTTTTCCCTTGAGCCTTATCAGTATTGCCTTTTCTTTGGGATCCACCTTGGAATTTACGTTTAAATCCCTTCCTACCATGTGAACTGGAACCAGCCATATAAACATCAGTATTTGCCTTACTCGCATTAAGGCGATCTTCTTCCAGTTCCAAATGGCGTATGGCATCTTCTAAATTTCTGATGCCCTCATTGTGGGTAAGGTGTATTTTCATATGTTCCCAATTTTGAGGCAATGATCTTATGACAGCTTGAACCTGTTGTTCATCAGTTAAGACATGACCTGCATCTCTCAACTCACTTATCATGTTTGACAAATATCGTAAATGTACTCTCATAGTATGTTCAGGCTTCTTTTTATATGTCTCAAACTTGATAGTAGTGACCGGAGTTTGGTAATGGACGTACCGCCAAACTTTGTAGCAAGTGCGGACCACATGTCCTTTGCTAATTCGTAATCCCGGTATTTTTTTCATGAGATTATTATCCATGCTGCTCAACAAAGTAATGCGAGCAGTGGAATTCTTTTTCTTCCATATGTCATAAGTTGCACGGTCTCGTCTATGTTGAGCCGTGACTCCTTCTTCAGGCTCTTCCATGGTTGTAATAAGAGCTTCAAGAACCTCTTGTTTTTCCAAAACATATTGGATTTTCATGCTCCATATCTCATAATTATCGCCGTTAAATTTTTCTCCTTTATTAAGTTCGGCGACAATGTTCTTAGATGCAGATGCCATTTCTAAAAAAAATTACACGTTGGATAATGCATGTTATTCAATGCTCGGAACATACATATACATTTAATTAATTATACCAATAATAATTGTATATTAGATTTGGAATCAAAAGTTAACAATGTCAACAATCATCATCCAAAATTCCAATTTCCAATTATCATAGATATAATTAACTGCAATTCTAAAATTATATTTAGACACAATTATATAAATATAAATCAACATAAATTCACATAAAATTTTAATAAAATAAATAAAATAAATAAATAAAACTAATTCCATTATGTAAATAGAATTCAACATGTAATGAAATTAAAACAAACAAATTCCAAAAAATAATTAAGTGTACTGCCACATTCCTAAAACTAGGAAGGATCTAATAATCATCCTAAGGTCTTTATCTAACTTGTAATTAACCCTAGGCAGGGGAACTCCTTGTTTCTTGTGATGTCCTTTACGAGTGGAGACTCCTATAGATGCACCAGTTGTCTTTTTGGCAACCCAATTTATGTACTCCTTGTGTAGTTGTTGACTAAACGTCTATAATTTTTATTGTTATCTTTAAAGTTATGAACTTTTAGCTTGGTCCAAACCATATCAAGGAGACCAACGAGATTAGGGTAACCAAGAGTCTCTTTTAGAACTTGGTATTTCGACTCATCTTCCTTTAATCCCCCTATCCAGACAATTTCCTAAATCTTTTCATTCACATGAATGAAATGATTTACGAGTTGCACCAACTCAGCCTCTATGTCTCTTAAAATCAATGTGTGAGTTTGTAAAGTTCTAATCATATTCATAATCCTTTCCCTTTGAGCTGGTGCTCTAGTAACCATTGCACGTCTATAACGTAACATTTTTCTGTAACAAATACAAAAAAAAACTATTTATTTATCAAATAAAGGTTGACTATATTTGATAAATAATATATATACGTGTTTATGGTTTAATAACAAAATTAGACTCATAACAACATACCAAGTATGCATTTTTATTCTTTACAACAAAAGAAAAAAAAGATTTAGAATACTTCACGCACCTTCAGGCGCCGCCCAGAAGTGGCCACGCGTCGGCAGGAGCTTCCACGCGCCCCACACGAATTCGGATCGGGCCGACCCATTTCCACATTCAATCAGGTCAATCCAACCCGAGTTTAACATGTTGACTTGTTTGACTTTACGGGTCGGGTGTTGATCGGGTTTGACTGACTCATTTGGTCTTACAGGTCAGGCGTTGACTAGGTTTGACTGACCCGTTTGATCTTATGGGTCAGGTTTGACTAATTACCGAGTTTGACTAACCCGTTTGGTCATATGGGTCGGGTCCACGGGTCAACTTAACCCATTTTTATTTTGGTTATGGGTTGGGCCGGATAGGAATATATTAGGTTTGTGAATATAGTTAACACAAAACAAAAATAGCCCAATGGTTAGGGAATTGGGCTTCAACCATGGAGACTTAGGTTCAAGTCTCACCAACCACGCTTATTTGCATTTTTTCTTTAAAAGGAAGTAAAACAGAAAAACGACATGTCATTTGTAAGGTTGGATCCAAAACAACATGTCGGTCCTTGTCGTCTTCAACCTTTGTCCCGGTCTGCAACTGGGTACCCGACCCGGAAATCAACCCATACGAAACCCGAAACTTTAAAGAGGCATATCTAAGTCATTTTAACTCCATTTTTTATGATTCAAAAATCATTTTCTTCATAATTTCATAAGGAATTTAATAGTCTAATTATCATTACCAAAAAGACAACTTTTTACATACAAAATTTGAAAAATTCAGAACTGCATTTGATAAACCAGTAACATGCTTTAACATATCAGTATGAATTTAAAACAATATGAACCACCGCTCTGATACCAATGTTGGAAATAACATAGAATAACATATATCCTAAAGTAATCCCAAGATCATAGTCACCATTGCAATCACATTTGTATATAAATGAACTACAATGAATTTACACAGCATAAATACCTCTTCTCCTTGTCTCTGAAGCAAAAATTGAACCTGGAAGAATCAACTGTGTAAAGTATCTTCTTTTCAATTTTAGAGAGAGAGAGCATGTTTTTTTCCTTTGCGTATTTGAGTAACAGTGAGTAACCTATTCTAAAAAGAAAAACTTTCTTTTTATATGGGAGCGGTTCGTGAGAAACTGCCTTTGGCAGTTTCCACTTCTCACGCCCCTTCATCATGGGTGGACTTATCTAAACGAGTTTTAAATGAAATACTGGAACTTATCCAATAGTATGGCATCCTTGGTTTATCTAGAGGCGGCCAGTTGCCGTGCTTGGTATATGTTGATCTTTGAGAGAAGACAAAATAGAATGTTCCAGCCACCTTACGTCGCGTTCTGACGTTGTCCACCAAAGTTGGGTCACTGATACCATCCTTTTTGGCCGCAATTGACCATTAAGGATTGATTGAATATGAGTTTTTAATTCAGAAATGAACTCAATGCACTGTAAATTTCTCTTTTACATCTATTAAGAATCTAAGATCGAGGTCAGTTTTAGTATTTTGAACTTCAAGATCGAAGATGGCAATAGGCATGGGATATTTTTTTTTTTTTTTTTTTTTTGTAAAACTAGGGTTTGAAGATATGAATCGAGACAAATAAAAAATGGGACGAAGGCTTGCTTAATTTCTCTAAACTCTAAAGAAGTAAATACAGACACAATTTTAATAGGAATAACAATAAGTTCACAAACACTTCTCACAACTTTATCTCACAGACGTTGACGTGACAGCTTATAATTGATCATTTGGTTAGACGACAGCTCACTTTATCTCACAGACGTTGACGTGACAGCTTATAATTGATCATTTGGTTAGACGAGACCCATTATTGGACAGACAAGGCTCATTGCGAACTGACCAATTACTAACTGACACGTTGCGTTTGTGAGAGAAAGTTAATAAGAAGAGTTTGTAAGTGTAGTATTACTTCTTATAGATGAACTGATTAAGTGGAAAAATAATTTCAACCCTCTATAGTTGCAACCTACGCAATATTATCCTTGTAAAACATCTTCTCAATCCCTTTATCTTTGTACTTCTAACATTTACACCCTTACAAAAGTACCTTTTTAATTAAATTACAAATATACCCTTATACTTAATACAACTAATGGATCTTATTTTATTTTAATTTTTTGTTCTCTCAAAATATTTTTTTTTTTTATAAATGTAAATAATTTAATAATATCTTGACATATATGAAAACTATCAAGAAAATGTCAAGAAATATGAAAATATTGTCTAAAATTCTTTACAGTTTTAATAACAGTCATGGAATTTGAAGATAGTAAAGAGAAGACTGTCATGAAAAACAGTTTTTCTAATAGTATGATGGGGGCTATCGAGGTCCATCGAGAATTTCTAGCATAATGAGTTCTATAAAATTACCTAAATGTATCGATGCACATTATGTTGGTGGTATTCGAGCACTTATGGGATCGCCTATGATTTGTGCATCCTTCACCTCTTACTCTTGGAAATGAGGGTTCCCTTGGTTGTTCTTGAGGTTTCATAAGCGTATCATTTTCGGCAGTGACCTCATCTTGACGTTCTTCTTCTTTAAGTGTGGTAGATGGTGATGCTTCGTCACTTATCTCTAAGTCCTTCATCAACTCATCAATCTCTTCCGAATTATTATTTATTGCATTCTTAGAAGAAGATCATCAAATAACACGTGTATAGATTTTTCAACTAAAAGTGTTCTTTTGTTGAAGACTCTATACGCTTTGAATGTGAAGAATAACCAAGGAAAATTATTTCACCTGATTTGGCATCGAATTTTCTAAGGTTGTCTTTACCATTATTAAGAATAAAACATTTACAACCAAATGGATGAAAATATGCAGGATTTGACTTTCTCTCTTTGAATAACTTATAAAAAGTTTTCTTGAGGATTTGTCGAATCATAGCCCTATTTATGATATGACATGAAGCATTAACAACCTCAATCCAAAAATATCTAGGTAAATCATGTTCACACAACATAGTCCTAGCCATTTCAACGAAGACTCTATTTTCTTCTCTCAACAACTCCATTTTGTTGAGGGATCCTAGGCGCATAAAAGTTGTGATCTATGCCATGATCATTTCAATACAATTCAAAATCCGTGTTTTCAAATTCTTTTACATGATCACTTCAAATGCATGCAATTGCAAAACCTATTTGGTTTTGCAATTTTCTAATCAAGTGAAGAAATGATTTGAATGCATCATTTTTGTATGCAAGAAATAACACCCATGTAAATCTAGAAAAATCATCAACAATCACAAAGCAATAGTATTTACCTCCTAGACTAGTTGTCTTTGCAGGACCACACAAATCCATATGCTACATTAATTGTAAAGTTATAGAGGTTGAAACAACGTTTTTCAGTTTAAAACACACATGAGTTTGCTTGCTCTTTGCACATGCATCACAAACATGATCCTTTTTTAAAACTAGTTTGGGCAAACCATTTACCAAATTCTTGTTAGAAAGTTTTGCAATGACATCCATTCTAGCATGTCCTAACTTTCTGTGCCACAACCAATTATCTTCTTATTTTGTAGAAAAAAGACAAAGATCCTTGGATGCAATGTCACCAAGGTGAACAACAAACACATTTGAATGCCTATAACCTATAAATGCAATGATATTGGTGCTAGACTCAACAACCTCACAACACATGGATTGAAAAACAATTTTAAAACCTTTGTCTCACAATTGATTGATGCTTAATAAATTTTGCTTCATCCATCTACAAGCAACACATCATTTATGGTTAGACTTATTACCAATGGAACCAATGCCAATGACTATTCCTTTTGAGTTGTCACCGAAGCTAACATTTCCTTTATCCTTCAATTTTAATGTAGTGAACAAACTCTTATCTCCTATCATATGTCTTGAGCATCCACTATCAAGGTACCACTTGTTTGTCCTTTGCTTTCTTGTCTCAAGACATACCTACAAAACAAAAGTTTTATACGCTTTTTGGTACCCAAATGGTCTTGGGTCCATTAGAGTTAGTCTTAAGCATTCGTTTAGGAATCCAAACCCCTTTTACCACAATTGGTCTGCCATTCCTATGGCCAAGATATTTACAATGACTACATTTTTTATGAAGTGCGTTTGGATTAATGGAAGGTTTAAAAGATTTGTTGAAAGGTTTTTCATTTGAAAACTTGTTGTAACC
This sequence comes from Pistacia integerrima, assembly GCA_026225825.1. Taxonomy (NCBI): domain Eukaryota; kingdom Viridiplantae; phylum Streptophyta; class Magnoliopsida; order Sapindales; family Anacardiaceae; genus Pistacia; species Pistacia integerrima. Next base: position 17,170,897 of record CM047742.1, on the reverse strand, counting down.
TAAAACTTCTTTGTTGAAAGCACATCTTTGTGGCAACATCTTTGTGAAGCAGACATTTCATCCAATCTCTTACTTCCTAAAGTAAATTTTTTTTAAATTTCTTTTTGTTGTCAAGTTCATTTTTTACACTAATGTTTTCCTTTTGAATGATTTCCAAGGATGGTTTTTAAAACATCCAACTCTTTTGTTAGAGACATTTTTGTTAGAGTGTATGCCCTAGAGCCAATCCATTTTGTAAATATTGACTCTTGTAAATAATGTTTATAATTAATAAAGGCATTTTATACATTATGTAATTCGTATTTATTGTATGTTATAATGTATGTCCTTAGAATGGTAGAATCGTGACAAGGCTATCGAGTGTTTCAAATCTCAATAGTGAGGACACTATGATCACATATGATGGTTATTCTAGAATCGTCCATAGCCCTAGTATTATTCTGAATAAGGACACAAATAATACGATAAGACTATCATAGTATTGAACAATCTTGTCGAAAGACAGTAACTAATCTCACTTGTCAATATTGTTTGTCGACAGTTTGGTGCAACATATGGGTGCTTATTATAGGCGAGTTCACTTGACAAACCCACCAGAGGATTCCACATAGATGGTAACCCCAGTGTCTATGGAATAAATCGTCTAACGAATGGTGGTGCATGTGATCCTGTAATGCTCTCTTTCTAGCTAGTATACTCGTAAAATAATCACTAAAACTCGTTAAAAATATATATAAGAAAATACACATATATATACGAGTAATAAAGTATGGGCCCATATTTAATTTTTCATTATATACAAATATTTACAAAATATTCTCAAAAATAGCAACTTGACAGTGTAGCCCAACCCTTCCACTGCGTGACATTTCGAGTGACCGCAACTCACCTATTACCTGCAAAACATTAAAAACAACGGAGTGAGCACTAATGGCTCCGTAAGTAAACCCGCTATGCTACCCTTCTCTCTCCGTTGCTTAAATCCTGAATTTTCTTTCCTTACAACTCACGTCCCGAGTATTCTCTATTCTTTTTCTGTTCCTCGCTCTGTTCTTTCTCTATTCTTTCTCTATTTTTTCTCTGTTTTCAATCTTAAGCTTCTATAGGTAAGATCCTTGCACTAAGAAGTGAATTTTAGCTTTTAAAGTGTTGATTTTGATGGTTTATGCTAATAGGATTTAAGAGAAAGAGAGATTCTAGTGGAATTACTCAAGCACAAGGTAAGTAAATCCTACCCTAAGTATGATTTAAGTTATGTGGTGTAGAGAACTTTCTTTATGCATATATATGTATTATATGTATAATTATTGATGGATTTGGTGTTGAATAATGATTAGAACCTATCCATGAGAAGTTGTGTTGGTGTAGTTGTTATTTGAGAATGAGATTTGGAAGAATTGAAGTGAAAATTTTGAAGTGTGTATTTTGGGCAGATTTGGTGTTAATTATGGAGGAGTTTATTCCAAATTTTTGGTGGCCTAAAATAGAGATAGAAGTGTAGCCAAATTAGTGTTGATTTGTGCACATAAATTGTTTGATGAAATGCCAAAGAGAAGTGCTTGTATGAGAATGATTATGTGTTACTTTGGGATGAGTTTGTAGATGGTAGAGAATGACATGTTTGCATTCCATAATGCATAATTGAATTTAAATACAAATCCATGCCTCCAAATCCATGCCTCAACCGAGTCCGATCAGCAAGAATAGAAAGAAAGAATAGAAAAGAAAGAAAGAATAGAAAGAAAGAATAGAAAAGAAAGAAAGAAAAGAAAGAAAGACTAGAAAAGAAAGAAATAAATAAAGAAAAAGAAACAGAATAAAAATAAGAAAAATAGAAAAGAAAATGCATAATTTGTGCATTTGTGCATTTGCATCATGAATATGCATAATACCGTGCTCATTATCATGGGTAGTGAAAAGTGTCGTCGTACGCTCCACTAATCTTAACCACTCATCTGCCATACATGGGTCCACCGTCGACTCTTAACCACTCATCTGCCACTAGTGGGTCCACTGTACCCCTAAATTCTTACGGCTGGTGTTGACTAGGCAACCCATAAATCAGCTCAATATGATTCTGCACTACTGGGGGTACTGGCCTTTCTCTCTCCTCTTTGGGGGTCAGTACAATCACCGAGGTCTCAACTCTCTCCGGTACGGAGCCTCCCCGATTTCTGCCAAGACTTGCTGTATAATATTATGAATCCTCGCTTCATCGAGGACAGGGGGAGTAGATTCTAGAGGGTTGGAAGGTTCACTTGTACTCATTTGCTTCCTACTGCTTCCTCGGGTTTTACGTCTCATCTACATAAACCAACACTTTTAGTCAACTCAATCAACTCATCTACTACAAGTAAGGAAAGAAATAACTTACAGTAGTCGGCTACGGAACATCAACATGGCAGGAGAGGCACACTGTCAAATCCCAAAACCTTTGCTCTGATACCAAAAATGTAATGCTTTCTTTCTTGCTAGTATACTCGTAAAATAATCACTAAAACTCGTTAAAAATATATATAAGAAAATACACACACACACACACACACACACACATATATATATATATATATATATATATATATATATATATATATATATATATATATATATATATATATATATATATATATATATATATATATATATATATATATATATATATATATACGAGTAATAAAGTATGGACCCATATTTAATTTTTCTTTATATACAAATATTTACAAAATATTCTCAAAAATAGCAATTTGACAATGTAGCCCAACCCTTCCACTGCGTGATGTTCCGAGCGACCGCAACTCACCTATTACTTACAAAACATTAAAACCAACGAAGTGAGCACTAATGGCTCAGTAAGTAAACCCGCTATGCTACCCTTCTCTCTCCGTTACTTAAATCCTGAATTTTCTTTCCTTACAACTCATGTCCTGAGTATTCTCTATTCTTTCTCTGTTACTCGCTCTGTTCTTTCTCTGTTCTTTCTCTATTCTTTCTTTATTTTGCTCTCTGTTTGCTAATATTTTTTTTCACTACCCATGATAATGAGCATGGTATTATGCATATTCATGATGCAAATGCACAAATGCATGAATTATGCATTTTCTTTTCTATTTTTCTTATTTTGTTTTCTTTTTCTTTTTCTTTATTTCTTTCTTTCTTTTCTAGTCTTTCTTTCTATTCTTTCTTTTCTTTCTTTCTATTCTTTCTTTCTTTTCTATTCTTTCTTTCTATTCTTTCTTTCTTTCTTTCTTTCTATTCTTGCCGATCGGACTCGGTTGAGGCATGAATTTGGAGCCTTGGCCGTGTGAGAATCCACTCAAAAACACCCAAAACCTATGAAATTCCTTTGAAGAAGAATTGAAGAATTTGAGAGAATATGGAGGTGAAAGTGGCGTGCAAATGGGTAAGAGTGACTAGGGTTTCACTCTTCAATTTGATATAACATAAAAATTATATATTAGTTTCCCATTTTGCCCTTGCACTTTCTTTAAAATTCCATCTATGTCCCTTACTCAATTACCATAATGCCCTCATTTTTAATACATTCTCCATGAAATTCTACCTCTTTTCACTCCTCACTTTTCCAACTAATTTTGAGTGAAAAGACCATTTTACCCTTAATGCAAGTTTAAGGGATTTTCTTCACATTTTCTCAAAATAACTTTAGCAAAAATCAACTAAAGGTATAAGAGCATAAATTAAATTACGTACCTCCATGTGGGCGTTACAGATCCTTAGACTTAAGATCATCGGAGTGTCTTGTGCATCAATTGGTGTAGTTTAAAACTAGCCCAACGTAGTTGTATTCTGAGCTATTAGAATGGTAGTAATTGGCTACATCGAGAAGTGTATCAAGACTATGGTGGATTGATAAAAGATTCATCACTCCCGAGTACGGTAGAAATTATCTCATTGAGCAATTTGGTAAATGACAACGACACTAAATCTGTGGCCAGAGAGGGATTGAGTTGTAGCTCAATCCAATCTAATTCCGATCACTGATCCAATAACCAAATACCGAGATATCTAAGATATCCGAGGTTGACACTACTTTTGTACCTCAACCCTAATAAGATAATAGATGATAAAAGGATTGGATTGCACGGTAACTATATCGTTGATAAGTAAGTTGTTTCGCTGAATCCGAATCTATCGGGTGACCATGATGCCTTGCTAGAGACCAATCTTGGTTTGTGTTTAGTAAGATGATTAATTGGGTGTCAATCACGATACTACTCACTGTCATTATGATGAGAAGCCTTCAGATCACACACATAAAAGATAGATTAAGGATAAATGAGCAAGAAGGGTATTTTCGTCTTTTAAGATGAAAGGATATTTTGGTAATCTCACAATGCAATTAAATTTGCTAAGGTTGTTGTCTATTATTAATTTCACATGGAAATTAGAATAAGTGAGATTATGTATTTAAATATATATATTAATAAATATATATGTTTAAATGTTATATTAGTACTAATATTAATATTTGAATAATATTAATGTTAAAGATAATTTAAAATCAAATTCAAGTTTGAATTTGAAATATAAAATTGCATATATATATATATATATATATATATATATATATATATATATATATATATATATATATATATATATATATATAGGGTTTCTTGGTGTACACTATTTAAGTGTACTTTTAAAAAAATAACACAATAATTCTAAAACCCTAGCTGTACATCTCTCTCTCACTCTCCCAAGCTGTTTTGTGGAGAAGAATTGATCCTTGCGTGTTTGACTAGCACTTTAAACTGCAAGGTGATCGACTTCCTGTCTTCGTGTGGATACCGAAAGTTCACTCTTGACTTAGAGTGAGAGTGATTCGTATCGTAAGAAGGAGCCTCCAAATGCAGGTATATATTCTGGAACGTTTATGTTCGTCATCGTTTTATACTAATAACATAAATTGCGTATAAAAGTCTTGGGTTCACAATTGTTGTTGGGGATTTGTTTTTGTTTTCCGCTGTGTAAACCCCATCGGCAACTTACAATTTTCTCAGTAGACACAATCAAAATCTTTCTTGAGTTTCTCTGATCACTCAAGAGTTTTTTATGCTCATTTTCAAATGACACATTTGTTTCCTTAAAACATGTTTTTTTGAAGAGACCTTTTCAAATTCTTCAATTAAGGTCTCAAATGCACGTTGTAATTCATCAAAAGTATAAGGTTCATAGTCATTTACCTTAGATTCGGATTCTTCTTCCGAATCATATTCCTTTGCCATGAGACAAAGGTTGACTTGCTCATCATTTGAGTCGTTTTCATCGCTAGAGTCATCACTTCTACTCCATGTTGCAGCAAGAACTTTCTTCTTGTATTGCTTGTCCTTCTTGTCCTTCTTTTTCCACTTTAGTTGAGGACCTTCTTGTCTAATGTGGCCAGACTTCTTGCATTCATGGCAAATTATGTCTGATTTGCCTCTTTCCTCATCATTTCTTACTTTGAACTTCTGAAAATTTCTACCTTTAAACTTCTTGTTCTTAGCAAGGAATTTGGTAAATCTCTTTGTCAAGTGATTTATTTCTTCTTATTCCATAGAGGAATCACTTTCCTCCTTTTCTTTAGTCATCTTGAGAGCAATCTCCCTCTTTGGTTTGCTTTCGTCCTCCTTGGGTTTTCTCTTCATCTCAAAGGTTAATAAGCATCCAATCAACTTATCTATTTGCATATTGGTTAGATCCTTGGATTCTTCAATGGCTATAACCTTCATTGTCCAGCTCTCCAATAAAGATCTTAGAACTTTCTTTACCAGCTCAATCGTCTTGAATCTCTTTCCAAGACCTTTAAGATCATTCACCAAGTTTGAAAATCTTTTACACATGTCAGTGATGCTTTCTTCACTCTTCATCTCAAACAATTCATATTCTCTAAACAACATCTCTAGCTTTGATTCTCGCACTTGGCTTGTCCCCTCATGAGTTTATTTGAAGAATTTCCCAAGCTCTTTTGTTGTCCCACAAGTGGAAACTCTTCCAAACTCGGTAGAATTAAGGGAACAAAATAATATGTCAAAGTGTTTTATCATTTAAGAGAACAAAATAATATGTTAAGAGAACATCTTCAAAATTTTGTTTTCTTTTTGGGAAATCTGTAGACACAAGTCACTCAATAGGACAATTTCTTTGCTTTTAGGTAGCAATCATTAGTTAGAAAGAAAGATTAACAAGTGAAAGTTGTTTAGATTGTTTGAATGCTTTTGCTTTGAAAATTTTGCAAGTTAGAGCGTCAAATGTTGATTCAAAAGAGTTCAGTTGGTTTATATAGAAGAGCAATAAAAAATAAATGTCATGCCTAGAAAATAGAAATCACATTTCAATCCACAACATTAGGTCAACCATATAGCATATAAGTCGATGGGATCACACGTGGCACCAGCGTTGGTTTTCACAACTGTCATGCAGTCGACTGAATGGCATATTCGGTGGACTAGATTTTGGTTGATCAGATAAATAGGGCAAAATAGATTTGCTTATGTTCAATCTGGATGAGTTAAACTACAAAGATTTAGAACTCAAAAATATTAATGTAACCCCCAAATTTTGAAATTTTGACATTTAGCCCAAAATTGATAAAAACAACATTTGGCTGCCAATTTGGTTGCCTGGACGGGTTACCTTGGAAAAGAAAAATTAATGCCCATGTTTTGAAATGTGACATTTTAACACAAATTTGAAAAATCCAAAAATAAGTTTTTGAGAGCTTTCACAAGTAAACGACATTTTCTAACCAAGAATTATGCTTTTACAAGTAAAATCAATTACAAAGAAAAATACCTAGACTCTTCTTGAAATCTTCAAAATTATTTATATAAACTTTGTCTTTTTCCATTATGGATAATCATATAAATGCAGTGAGAAATTTTCTTGTCATCTAGGTGCACACTTAAGCAAGAGTCATTAGCAACCATACTTAGGGGCATATTATTTTGTTGTGAGCACAATGACTCTTTGAGTCGACAATAATGGAGGGCTTGATATTGATGCTGACTTTTGTTAAAGAAGCCCAATAGGGCTCAAATGAGCCCCATTGAAGAATGAACTCAATGAAAGGAATTTCAAAGCCTTACAACACTTCAACAAAGCCTATTAGGCTAGAAAAAATGAACATCTTCAAATTTTTGTTTTCTTTTTGGGAAATCTGTGGACCCAAGTCATTTCAGATCTGCTATAGCAGGTAAGCAAGTCCAATGGAGTTTATTAAAAATTGAAATGTTACTATGAGTTAGGCCCACTTGAGTTGACAATAATGTTGAAAGGCTTAATGTAATAAGCTTCCACTAAAGTCGACGTGTATGACTATAATTAGTAGGATTAATAAAATGATTAAAAAAAGTACACAGTCTAATTTATTCCAGATTGAAGGCAATCCTATTGAGCAGATCAAGAACCAGTTTATTTCTCGTTCTTGCGCAGATTCTCATGCTAATTTTCTCACTAAATTTTAGTTATATTTATTTATTAAGACTTCAAATAATAAAATTTTTTGCATCCCCATCTTCATTCCCATTTCAATGTAAATGCCACTATAAAGTTTCAAAAATAACATCCTATTGTTACAACATGCTTCCACTAAAGTTGATATGTATGACTATGATTATTAAAATTAATAAAGTAAATAAAAAAAAGTACATGCATTGAAATCATGCAAAACTTTAGTAATACTTATTTTTTTAAACTTCAAACAATAAAAAAAATAATTTTTCACCCCCATATAATATTCTGTTCTTTTCACTTTTATTTTACTTTTTCTGTTTAATGATTTCTTCACTGAAGCTCAAACCTAGATATCTCTCAATTATGTTGGCTTTTGACGTTATGCATTTGTTGTTAGTTTTAGGCAGTGGCTGAGTCAAGATGTCAAATGGGGAGGCGGGGGGAATACAAGTAAAAAAAATTATGCACACTAAATTTTGAAGTGTTAGTCTTCTTTTCATTAATGTGTATATTTTAACTTGTTAAAGTAAGTCTTAGCACAAAGAAAGCTACCAAAATTTTGAAATCAAACCATAATCACAGCTTCAATTGGTCACCGCTACTTGGCTGGTGCAACCAACAATTAGCCACTGCTGCCTGGCTGCCGCAACCAACAATCAGACATTGCGGCTTGTTGCCAATCAGGTCTACTTTTGGAGAGTTTGAAATGGGTGTTTATAGTGTGCAAAAATGGTTGTTAATAGTGTAATAATCGGATTTACAATGAAATCCCCACCGACGTTCACCTCTAATGATGAAAGGGATGTTCCCAAGTGTTGTGAAAAATCACAAGTACATGAATCAACAAGTAATAAAATAATGAGAAAAAAAATTGTTCCTACATGAATTGTTTAACTCGTTAAGTACCGAAATTAACTAAATTAAAGAAATCAAAATAAACTATAAAGGCAATTTTATAAAATTCAAATGTATGAAACACTGAGCATAAATTTCACCATAACTATTCCAATTTAATTCTATTATTCATGCTATTAAAGAATATTGATAGTTGAAAAACCCTAATTTTTGTTGTTTTTATTTTTTATTTTTTATAATCTTCTCAAGTAATATAAAAAACCCCACACACATTAACCCACTATATCTCTATGTGAATTAAAATGTATGAACCCTCATTAAGATTAATGGTAATTCATAGATTGCTTGCACAAATCATATTAGTACATCTATATTTCCCATGGAACTTATGACATTTATTACAAAAATACATAAATCACCTTTTGATTTCTCAAACCAATTAAATATTGGTATATATTTAAAATTATTAGACACGGTAATAAACATTCAATATGAAATATTAAACTTTAATTAACACAAAATTATATAATTAAACTTTCATTGTTAGGCTACACCATACTCCTAACATAAAAAAATTAGTTCATCATCAAATTAAGAGAAACCAAAACAATATTCATTGCTATATACTAAATTAAAAAGAAAAATAAGAAGAAATCCTCAAAATCCCTAGCCCAAGATGAGTCAATTTGCTCTGCTCCGACTCTTGCCTTATTTTTTTCTCCTCCTCTAATTTGAATAAAAAGTAAGCCTGATATAGGCTAAAGTAAAATAAAACCCATTATTTACAGAATAGGAATTGGCTTAAGAAAATAATTTTAATAAACATATGGGCCCACGTCATTAAATGCAAACGACTTTTTCATATTCCTTACCGTGAAAGCATTTGAAATTTAGGGCAAAAATTCACTTTGGCCCCTTTAATTTATCATTCTCTTTACGCTCTCACAATTCCTCCTGAGCTTCGTCTTTTCTTGGATCTTCAATTAAGCTTTACTTATTCTCCTCAAAATGGCTTGAATTAAAGACTTTTCTTATGCTTCCGGATTTATTCACCTAAAAAAAAAAAAAAAAATTTAATTAAATAAAAAAACTAACAAAATATATTTAAGGGTAATAAATATGATATAAAATGTACCCAATATTAAGCCTGTTGGAACCAGTGTGGATAGTAGTTCTAATTTGGTTGTTAGATAGTTTTCGTTTGCTTTTTGTATATGTGAGAGTTTTTGTTTTGGGATTTATTTGGAAAATGTAAAGGAAACAGAGATGAATTTTGATTTGATTTGTGTATGAGTTTACTGTTTTGGTCCTTGAATTTGTCCCTAATAGTTTTGCTCTTAATTTGTGTATAGATTTTGATAATTGTTGATGCTTGATTTTGACACCAGTGACCTCACACGTGCAAAGTGGTAAGAAATTCTTAAAAATTACACATAAACTATTATGAGAGTTGATTAAGGTAGTACTGTTATCACAGTTGCATGCAAAGACGTAAAGTAAATGAGACAATAGGAGTTTTATAGTGGTTCGGATATTTAAAGTAAATCCTACATTTACTGTTTTAGTTTATATGATTGAGTTCCTAGTTATTAGCTAAGATTACAGGAGGTTGCGAACTACGATCTGGGTTATAAATGCTTGGTGTTCTAAGTGTTTTTAGAGAATATCAAGTTAGTCTCTTTCTTGTATGGTGTCTTTGCTATTTTCTTTGTTGAATTCAAAGTATCTGATCCCGATTTTATGAAAGGGATCTGCCTATTTATATCCGCTAGGCTCAAGGTAATTATTACATATCTACAAGTGGGTTGGTACCGTGCAAATCTCTCATGCCTTCCCATTGGCTGAGAACTTAAGAAATATCCTTAAATTAAATAAGGCTTGGATAGGTGTGCGAACCAAGTTCATTCATAGACAAAGCTTGAATCGATTAGGTTGTTGACAACTATATTCTCTCTGTCTTCGGAGATGTGATAGACTTTTGACAACGAAAAACCTTCCTGAACTCTGATTGGTGATCGCTGACATCAACTTATGTCAACCTTGATTTTTTAGGCATAACAGAAGCTCCTTAGTTCTTGAGATTCAAGGAGTTGGATCTTGAGAACTTTCATGATTATGCAGTGGCCTGACTTGATTTCAAAGATGTTCACCTGAGCTGAAAGCTGAGGGGTGATCACATTGATGTGGACGACCTGATACTGGTTGTTCAATTTGATCTCTTATATTCTATCTTGACTTGCGACCTGGTGGTAGGTCGTGAACTATGACTTGAGAGTAAGACATGCGACTTGATGTGATCGTTTTACTAAGATCCACTAACCTAAGCTTGATCTTGCATCAAGACATCGGAGAATGCTTCAAACTTTGACTGTCTTTCACGACCTGGGAAATTTGGATTTTCTCATGGTTGAAATTTCTGAACCATCTTGTTTGGTGTTCGTGTTTGGCATGTTGAATAAATGCCTTTTTTGAGTGACCTCTTCAGATGTTATTTGTCATATTTGACAGTTGGCTTAGTCAATAAAGTAATCTTTATCTAACAGATGTGTTACAGTGCACATTAAATGTCAGCCATGAATATTAAATGCTAGTCATGCTGAAACAACATTCTCTTTTGGCGCAATAAATACGAATGAGGGCGCATTAAATGCGGAAGAGATAATTACGCCGGCAATTGACGTTCTTGATAAGGGCTAACGTCAGTTGGTTTTTTGAGAGGCGTGGAAATTACTCTTCCCATGGATCGATGACATGTGGTCGCAATCTACAGTTAAGAATCAACTTTCACCCAAAAATTGCTTATAAAGGAGCTGTATCGTCACCTTCTTCGCATAAAAAACCCTAACTTTGCCCTAAGTTTCAGAGAACTCGAATTTTTTAAGAGAGAAAACACCATTTTCTTGCTCTCAAAAAACTCTTTTCTCCTTCATCAGTTCATGCAAACCCAAACGCTACGTTAGAGCACTCATAACTGTCATGACTTTAAAAAAATCGCAAAAATGTGAAAAAAAAGTAAAAGAAAGAAATTTCTTTACCTCACAGTCGCCGAAAATGGGTCATCTAACGTAATGGTGGGTTCACATGAACTTATCATTAAATTAAATGGAGCTTGATAGGTGTGCGAACCAAATTTATTCACAGACAAAACTTGAGTCGACTGGGTTATTGACAACTATATTCTCTCTATCTTGGGAGATGTGGCAGACTCTGGACGGCGCAAAGCCTTCCTACACTTTGATTGGTACTCTCTGACATCAGCTTATGTCAATCCTAATTTTTTAGACATAACAATAACTTTGTGTAAAGTTATTATTAGTCTGTTTGGATAAAACTTTGTGTTGGGCGGATTTTGGCTACTTTGTACAAGGTTGTGGTAGCTTTGTGGCAAATTTGTAGTAAATTGGTGGTCGATTGTGGTGAATTTCGACAGATTATGGTGGACCGTGGTGGGTTGTGGCAGATTGTGCCACTTTCAGGCCTTGTGGCTAGTCCTGGTAGATTTTGGCACTGTCAAGCCTTGTGCCAGTGCTAGGGTTTCATCGAAGAAGATGAAGAAACCTATATTGCTTCTAGGGGTGTGTTTATTTGAAAACTAAAAAAAGTTTAGCGGCTGAAGTGATATTTTCAAATAAAACTCAATTTGATTTAAGTTTTATGAATAGTAGAAGGATAATAAAGTCATTTACATATTTTTAAGTTGACTTGATCAACATCTTAATGCTAGTGTTGTTTTAAATCGTTTTCAATGATGGTTGTGTTGTTTGATTTGGTACATTCCAATCTCTAGAGGATGGATGATATATATATATATATATATTAATTAACGTTTAGGGGTAATGATTTTTGTTGAAAGCTTTATTTTATTTTTCATTTCAAATTTATTTTTGGTTAAATCCTTATTTCCGTAGACAATTGATTTTGGCCTTTATCTTTATAATTTTAAAACTATGATGAGGGTAATAATGGCCAATGCAAAGTAACTTAAGATATCCTTATCAACAAGGTCAAATATGTATATTCATATTTAATAAATACTTCAAATGTAAAACATTGTTTCTTAATTGTGTCCTGGCGTCACTCATGATTTCGGGTTTAAGTGTTAACCTTATGATATTTTCTGAGTACTTGTTCAAAATTAATATTTTAGGGGTTGTCAATGCCATTAACCCAATATATTTATTTTGGTATATATATATATATATATATTGTGATTCAAAACTTTAATTTAATTTTTTGATTTTCTTTGCCGTCGTTAATTTTTATTATATAATAAAGATAGAAATATTGAATTGTTATTAGATGTAATTATTATTGACTTCTCTTTTATTAGTTAACAAAAATGAATAGTTCACATAAAGTCTAAAATTAAATTAAAATATATATATATATATAGTAAAACAATTTAACTATGAGATTTTGGATGATGATTTATTTATTTATTTGAAGAACACCTAAATAGTTAGTCAACTTTTGAAATATTAAAATTTATTTAAGGTCAATGTTATGGATTAATAATTTTGATTAAAATCTCTAAGTTTGAATTCTAAGCGATGAGATTGAAATAAGAAATTTAAGAGTATTATATTACAATTTATTTAGTAAATTAAAAATCTAAAATTAGACATTAAAGCGATGTTAACCAACGAGGATGTCGCTGTTCATTGTTTAATGTGTTTGAGTGATGCAGGCGAAAAAAGAAAAGATTGAGTAGGTAAGCAGTGGGCTGCGAAGGTTGACTTTTAATAGCTACAGCAATGTCCAGTCAAAACCACGTGTGCTCCACATTTCTCACTCCTTATAAAATTTGGTTTAACTTAATTTTCCCCTCAGGTATCATAAATAACAGTTTACCCCCTATCTTTAGCATTCCGTTGGGATTTTGGTGTTTAATTCAACATATTATGTGTAAAATGTATGAGACTTGGATGTATATAGCCAACTCAATACTCATAAATTTTTAAAATATCTATGTCTCATTTAAAGGGAAAATAAAACCATAAAATCTAGTAACTTACAATTATATCCTTAATAAAACAAAAAGTAACATATTCTTAATATATAACGTTTGACCATATTAATCATCACTAGGTAGTCTGATGATAAAAGAGTAAAAGAAGGTTTCATAAGCTTACGAGTTATAGTTCCCACAGGTCTTAATACGGGTGGCCTCAATTTCAAGGTTTGGAATATTAGTTGAAGTGCGTACAAACTGACCTAGACACCCTCGGTTACAAAAAAAAAAAAAAAAAAAGTTTGACTATGCCAAACTATACAAGAATTAATAATCTATCATTTAACAATATGATTTAATAGTCTAATTAAAGCATACTAAACTTGGTAGTCTAACTTATTTTGACTTTTTTCCTTGTCATTTTTCATTAAGGGCAACTAGATTAACTCACATGAATTTATGACTAAATTTTTCATTTAATCAATGTCTTGAAATTCTGGGAACTAAAATTATTAAGGATGACTATATATAGGAATAATGGAATAAATTAGTTCGATGACGGAAATACTAACGGAACAGTGACTATAAGGTGTAACTTGTCATTTGAGATACTTGAGGGGGGGCAAGATGTGCGGGTACCTTAGGGGAAAATTGTAATAAACTCACTAATTATTTCAAGGCAGTCTGCTTCTTCTTCCAGGAAGCTACACATTCACATTCACATTCTTGTTTCAATCTAAAAACTAATAGCCTTTTCTTTTCAACTACAACTTCAACTTCTTCTAGAAGTATAAAAACTCCACTGTACCACCTACACTTTTAATATAATCGTTAATTTTCTTCGGTCAAATAAAGTAGACGTGCTCAGTTCAAAGTTTGAAAACAAGAAATTTATACTCATATATAAACCAAAATTATCTCCATCTTTGATTGATTGATTAATTCTTCTGTGTAATCATGGAGGAGGCTATGAGAGCTTTAGGTAAAGGCTTTGATTTTACTAGTGATTTTAGGGTGAGATTTGCAAAGGGAAGTAATGGAGTTGGAGGAAGATTGGTGGTTATTGATGAGGCTAACAAAAGAGACATTGTTACTCCTCCTGGTGTTACTATCAAAGGAGTTTCTGAGGACATTCGTATCGATAAAGGGGATCGAATTCGATTTAAATCTGATGTTCTTGAATTTAATCAGGTACATGTTTTCTTTCTATATAATTCTAATTCAATTTCTTTAGTATGTGTTTCTGATGTTTGTTTGATTTGGTTGTTTTATGCGAATTGCAAAATATTTGGTCCTTGGGAATAATTTTGCAGTGGTTAAAGATTGGTCGAGAGCTGCAATTCTGATATTGTGCAAAGTTTATTGATAGAAGTTTGTTTTAGGTGTGTGATTGATGGATAATAAGATTGTTGAGATATGTGCAGCAGGTTATTTGATTGATATCAAGAATCATAGTCCATTGTAGTGGCTTCATGTAAATTTTTCCTGCAGATAACTAAATTAAGTGACATTTCTTGGTGATGTTGGTTCGATAGCAACAGCTGCTGTTCCTATAATAGTTCCTTTTATTGTATTTGTTTCTTGACAATTTGTCCACTAAGGGATAGTCTATGTGGGTGTTTTTTTATGGTCTTCAAGCATGGTTCTTCTGCTGAATCGATTTTGTTTGCTCGAGAAGATTCTCCTCTCAGGCTATTTCGATAGCATGATTATTGAAAGTGTTCACCCAGATTCTTTTTCCTTTTCTAAAAATAAATAGCTTGACGATTCTTGATTGTTGCTGGACTTACTTTAATGCTAAGTCTTATCTCTATGGTTAATGACATTCAGAAGGTTTTAAAGGGGTGCATATCCTGATAGCAAATAGATATTATTGCACTTACAATAACATCAGAAGTTCTCTTTTCAGAATGTGGGGTGCTAGTTCCTATATATATAAAATTTGCCTAGTATACCTGAAAGCATTTTTGGATTATTGTGAGCAAATGGCTTGCTGGCTATAGATGATGAGCTTATGATTTGGATATATTATTGTTTTTGAGGAGGTAAAGAACTCTGGTAATATGAACAAGTTAATGTTATATGCTAGGGTATTAGTTGTCTCTAAAGGGCTTTAGGCTGATATTAAAATAATTAAAGAGTGCTTATGAGAGTGTAGTTTTATAGCTATAGTGAAACTCAGCTTTGATGAATATGAATCATTTATTGACCTCAAAACATTTGATCTTTTCCTCTGTTTCTTCCTCTGATTTCCTCTATAAGAGGATCTTGAAAATTTCTATATCATCTTGTTAAGTAGAAATAGACATGAAAAGAAAAGGATACATGTTATAGACGTGAAAAGAAAAAGGTTACCAGATTGATGTCATCAAATTTTATCATTTTGTTTATATTCTCATCTATTAGATTTTTATCTCTCTTTTAATTATTTATTTATTTATTTTTAAAGAAGGCTTACTTGTAGTCAGTTTTCTTACACATATGCTTCCATATCTTTCTTTCCTCGCAGATGTCTGAATTACTAAATCAGAGATCTTCAGTTCAAGGAAAAGTTCCATCAGGCTATCTTAATGCTATTTTTGATCTAAGTGGGGACTGGTTCCATGATGCTGCAGACACCAAATATCTTGCTTTTGATGGTTACTTCATCTCTTTGTATTATTTACACCTAACGACGTCTCCACTAGTATTGCAAGACCAGGTAAAGAAGTCAGTACCGGCTCACTGGGATCCAGCATCGTTGGCTAGGTAGGTTGTAAATACTTTAACCATTTTCTGGTGTTTATAAAGCTTCTTGATGCATTACAACATGGAGAAAGAATTAACTGTATGATATATGAAGAACATGACCTACATTTATGATCTAGAGCTTGTCTTTGGATCATGTTTGCTTAAATTATGTCCATTGTGTTTCAAATCTGGGCTTATACATTTTTTTCATTTTTTTAGTGTAAATACATTTCTTCATCGTGGTATTATTATGTAAAAAATATTTGACTGTGTTTTAATGATTCCAGATCAAGCTTGTAGTCTATAAAAGTGAAATGGATATGAATATGGTTAAGATTCAAATATGCACTCCAATATGTCAATTCTTGAAAATGTATTATGGATAAACAAGTAATGATTTGTTTTATACATTTATGTTAAATATTTTGCTGTTAAAGATTATATGATGCAGCCTATCATTGTTTAGTTACAAATACATTCTGAATTGCATATCAAAAGATACATCATACACCCTTTCATAAGTTTATCTTACAATTGCATTCCTAACAAATGCTAAAAGTTGCTGTAGCTGAAGTTTAGCAAGTGTGTGATACACATTATAAGGTTTCAAGAAGTATCCAATACTCTTCTTGATTTATTAAAAAGAGGAAAAAAAATTAAAAGAAAAAAAATTATGAACTTTAGATACTTTTGTTTAATACTTCTACATATCCAGGGGTATAAATATCTTATATTGTTAGTACACATCTGAAACTCGAAAATCTGTAAACTATTCCCTAATTCTGCAGCTTTCAAATTTGTTGAGGTCTGTAAATGAAATCTCGATATCCCTAGTTTATGATTCTAACCTTGTTATATGGATCATATCCTAATTCAGAAGTTCCAAGTAGGAGCATCAATTCTGAATGGTTAATATATTGACAAGGTAGGGCTTTGTTCAAGATTATTCTTATATTCCTGGAAGGAAAGGTCTTTCTCCACATGGATGTTTCACCTCAATTGAAAAGATTTATGCATATCCTGTTGTAGCAGCATCTTTTTTTCCTTGTCTTATATTCTATGCAAGGTTCATATTCATACTTATTGAATTCGTGTCATATTAAGTGAAGATTGCTCTTATCTACTTGAATCTGCAAAGTTCTAATGATAGTACAAGGTGAATTTTATACGTTTGAAAATTCCATAGCAGGTAATAGAAGGTTTTGAGATGGCAAAGAACTTTGTCAGTATAGTGATTGATAATGTCAAGTAGGTGGCAGTAGAAGATAAGAGTCACAGGTCTTACGTTGAAGACCTTTCATATACTCTTAAAGGAACATCCATTTTCTATTAAATGGTTCACAAAAATTGAGCTATCATATTCACAATAATGCTGACCACTTTAATGACTGCCATGAGTTCAGAATAAAAAGGAGTTGAGATCAACTTCATAGAAAAACTGCCTTTAAATATACCATTACAAGACCTAGATATAGCTCCTAAAGCAGCTATTTAATATGTGATTCAAGAAATTTTTGATTAATTATATACTATATGAAATGTTTTTTTTAACTAGGTCTCGAGGAATAGTGAATATTGATGTTTGAGAATTATAAATTGAATTTTGTTACCAAATTTTAATCATCCATTAAGATAAAATTGAGGAAGTGATTTTTGTTGTCATAGCCATGTGCTACAACATTTTGGATAGGAAACCTATTAATAGCACTTTCTTTGGAATTCTTTTTTCTTCACTTCATATATATATATATATACACACAATGAGCGCATGAGTGTGTGTGTGTTGCATGTCCTAGTTCTTCATCTATTATATTGAATTGTCGATTGACTGTCCTTGATCTTATATTACCATGGCTTTTTATGTATTTTGATGCTAATCAATATTATTAGGCAGGTTTATCCAGACATATGGGACGCACATAATAGTAGGGATGGCTGTTGGAGGCCTGGATTTAATTTGTGTTAGACAGAAACCTTCTTCACCTATTCTGCCTGCAGACCTCAGAAGACACTTAGAGGACCTTGGCGATTATCTATTTTCAGACGGAAAAAGCCCCTCTCTACTACAAGGGAAAACAAGAGATGGCAAGCAAAAGGTATTTGTGCTGCACTTATAATTTAATTTTATTTTTGATCCATGTATATGATTTGATAAAGTCTAGTATTTCTATAGGTTCCCGAGGTTTTTAATCGTATTCTGAAGTCAAACACCATGCAGTTGACCAGTATTACAGAGACATCAAGCAAAGATGTAAGTCAAGAACTGTTTGAGAGCACATCTATTTGCTATTAATCATGTTAGAGGCTGTGGATCTTTATTATTCTCCTCTATCTTTTATTTGGACCAGGGACTCACTATCATTTGTTCTAAAAGAGGAGGAGATGTGTTCTTGCACAGCCACTCCAGTTGGCTCCAAACAGTTCCTTCTAAACCAGAAGGGATTCTCTTCAAGTTTGTGCCTATTACTTCTCTTCTTACTGGGATTCCCGGCAGCGGCTATCTTAGTCATGCAATTAACTTGTATTTGCGTTGTAAGTATTTCAATGCCATTTGACAAATTGGGAATTAATCATACATTTACTGACCCTGGTCCATTGCTCAGCCTCTGCCATTTTTGAAGTAGCACAGTTTAGATGGTTTATAATTGTATGTTAACTAGTTTCTGTGAGTGCAGACCCCCACATGAATACACAAACAAACACACCCATAGACACACAGGAAGATTAAGGACAAGATTGTAATATGTTTTTAGGGTTTCAATACGAGAAGTAAAAAATTGCATCTGCACTGGTTCTATTTCTTTATCTTTTAAAGATAACATTTAAGGTAACTCAAAATCTATGTACTGGAAAAACAGAAAGTAGACATATTTGTCTGTTTCCCTTATTATGGTATAGTCTTTCTTTCCTAGGTCATTGCTGCATTTATTTGTTATTTTTTTTCCTGAGTTTTACATATTCTAACAGTGTTAATTTTTTCATTAACCTTTTCTGTTCCTAGATAAGCCTGCTCCAGAGGATTTACAGTACTTCTTGGAGTTTCAAGTTCCAAGGCAATGGGCACCTATGTTCTGTGAGCTGCCTCTTCGCCATCAAAGAAAAAAAGATTCTTGTCCTTCTTTGCAATTTAGTTTCATGGGTCCTAAGATCCATGTCATCTCTACACAGGTACTAGATATTGAACAAAGTTATAATATTCAGTTGTTAGCTCAGTTTTGCATAACTACAGATTTCTGTTCAGGATAATGAAGTCTTCATTTTCTTGTTGGGAATTAGATATTCTTAAAGCTAAAAGTGTTTGAAGTTCAATGACAATCTTAATAATGCTGAGTTTAAGAGTTTACATATGAAATAAGCTTGCATTTTCTATAGTACCTCTGTCAAAATTGTATTTTATACCAATATTGACAATTACTAAATCAGTAGTGTATCTGAACTAAAACATAAGATTAAATGTTACCTATCCCACAGGACCCTATGTCTGAATTAAACTTGAAAACTGTTAAGACTGAATGTAAAATATCAATAGTGGTCTCCTTTCCATGTCTGGATAAAAGGCCTCACATCCTAAAGCTCCATAAAGGGGTAGGCTGCACTTTTTGGTCCCTTGAGTTTGGCTGGGCATTGCATTAATATTGTCTCCTTTGGTTAATATGTAAAAGTTTAAACGGAGAAGCATTTTGCATTAGGATTAATATGGATTAGGTTAATATGATATGTATGATATAGATTAAATAATACTAATAATCCAAGCATTTACAGGAACTAACTGTTACTAATACTTTTTCAAATGTTTTAAGACATTTATTGGGATACGGGTGGTGGGGGTGGTGCACTGTTTCCTATACAGTATTTCTGGTGTTAAATTTTGTTCTGTCTATCAAACTTGATGAGGTTTATGTAATTTTTGATGGTGAGATCCACATTTTGATAACTACAGCAGTGTAAGTAAGGCACAATCCCATGGATCAGAAGGAGTGCCATGTAATTAGTTTATGCGCTGGTTGGATTGGCGTCTAATCTTTACATTCATGACATATTTTCTATGTACAAATGATATCCCTTCCAACCCTTCTCCCTTGTTATCTCGTTAACTTATAGCCCCTTACCCTGAGCTTATTTCCTTATCTTCCCACTGACAGTTTCACATTTGAAGCAAAGGACCCCATATTACAAGTCTGACTCTTAAAAGCACTTGGACAATCCTATTGTTTACATCTCAAGAACTTTCTGGTTCGATATAGTTTTAGCCTTGTAAAAACAATTGATAAACATGCTTTGAATTACGTTTTAGAAAGATATTTTTAGTATGTATGCAAACATATTAGGATATATATGGTGCATATGCATAGAGAGCCACTATATCTATGTTTTGTTTTGGCATGTTGAATTGAAATTGTTTTTAAATGTCACTAGTGACGAGTGTAGCTTGGTTTTATCAGAGTTCATCAATCTTAGTTGACATTGTTTCTCAACTAGTGGTTCATCTCAAAGGTTTAATGAATTATAGAACTGCAGTTATTGATTTTGTACTCTAAATTCTCTTTCCCATGCCATTTCAGGTGTCAAGTGATCAAAAACCAGTTGTAGGCCTACGATTATACTTGGAAGGAAAGAAATGTGACCGGCTGGCATTGCATGCACAGCATCTCTCAAGCCTTCCGAATATTATGACCTTATCATCAGCTAACGACCCCAGGCCATTTCAATGGCGTGGTTCTAATGACTACAGGTTTAGTGACCAATTTTTAGAACCAGTCAAATGGAAGAGATACTCTAATGTATGCACATCAGTTGTTAAACATGATCCCAGTTGGTTGCATGGGGAGTCCTCCGGTGTTTTCATTGTAACCGGTGCACAGCTCTTGAGCAAGGGAAAGTGGCCGAAGACAGTGCTGCATCTTCGTCTTCTCTTCACCTACTTACCCAATTGCATGATCCGAAAGACAGAGTGGGCTGCTGCCCCAAGAAATTCTCAGAAATCTAGTTTCCTTACGAATCTGAGTACAACATTCACGTTTACCCAACGGAGCAGCACAGGTCCTCAAAAGCAAGCTCCAGCTGTACTTAACTCTGGTGTCTTTCCGGATGGTCCGCCAACTCGGGCTTGCTCTGGAAAGGTACTTAAATATGTGGAGACTACCGAAGTTGTGCGCGGTCCCCATGATTCTCCAGGACATTGGTTGGTGACGGCTGCCAAGCTTGTGACTGATGGTGGTAAAATTGGTTTGCATGTGAAATTTGCATTGTTAGACTATTCTTGAGTTGTCTTCATTGTACATATCGAGCCGAATTGGTTGTGATTAATAATTTCATTTCGTTTGTTTGTTTATATGCCTTTTTTTCGTTGTAATTGAAGGTTGCCTGTAGAAATCTATGCATAGCTTTGTATGGAAGGAAGCAACAAAGAACTGACTGTATACCTAGTTAAAACTTCCTGTTGACAATATTCACGGTTTTCGATCATCATAAGTGTAGGGTTTGTTTGGTAGATTATTTGAAATATGTTATTCCAAAAAACTTATTTTAAATTGAGTTGAGTTGGATTAAATCAAATAAGATAGGATTATAAGAATGTGTTTGGTATAATATATAAAAATTATATCAGAGTTGGATAAAATGTTGAAAAGTTGTGTGATACATTTTTGGTACTTTAGTCTAGCCATCCACAAAACAAATTTAGAGCAACCAACCAAAAATACAGTCCAAACAACCCCGACTCCATAGCTTTTATAGACCTGGGTAGGGATCAGTCCCAATTGGGCTCCATTGGGACCAATCACTCATAGGCTTGGGACTGGTCTTAGGCCCATGAGAAATTTTAGGGGTTTCCACCCCCGAGAGATTAGTAAATTTTCAATTAATTTAAAAAAATAATAATATAATAAATAAATTAATGGTTAATTATAATTAATAATTATTTATAAATATGGGGATTTAAATTTAAAATTTAAAGAGATAATTTAATTAATTAATTTTAACATAAATGTAATATTCACACAATCACACTTCACAAATAAACAATTAAATAAATTTGTTTTTATTAAATTACTCATTGTCAACAATATTTACATCGTTCAAATATGTGTTCCTGAAGAGTTCGAGTAGTTCGGGATCTTCAGGGTGCTGCTGTAGTCTTCTCTCTGCATGAGTCCAATCCCGTAAACACATTATCACTTCAATCATCTCATTGGTTAAAAACATCTTTTGTATTCAACAATCTGGCCACTCGTTGAGAATGTTGACTCGGATGCAATTGTAGAAACCAGCACACATAAAATGTCACGTGTCATTTGGGCTACAATGGGGAATCGACTTTGATGTTATTTCCACCATTGAAGCATATCCATCTCACATTTCTCCTTCTTTATCATGTAGGACATGTCCATTTGTAGGTAACGATTCAACTCATTTGGTCCATGTATGTACGAGTTGGGGCTGCTACTTTCGCTGCTATGTTCCATATACGTCCACATGCTCGATTCTTGATAGTTGTCTTCATTAGGGTCCTGTTGGTCGTCTCTACTAGACGTTCTAGTTTCATTGTACCTGCTCTGATATAAAGAAAAAAAGCTTTCCAATTTTTGCTTAAAGTTAATCAAATAATACGTATAATCATGTTCTAAATGCTGGGCTATCTCAGTAATTATACAATTAACTACGTGTAATTTAATCCTAAGATCTACAACGAGGCCTAATCCATATAAGAATGGAATATCTAACCAATATTTCTCGTATTTTTTCCATCTTTGAAACAATTTCCATTAAGATGTCATTATATCTATATTTAGAAAACTTCAAGTATTGTAAAATAAATAGTGTCAGCATTATGTGCAGTATATAATGGTCTAAAACGTATCAATTTTTGTTGTAAACCCCAACCATGATCTAAGTAATGTATTGTGACAGTTAAAAAATCTGTTTTTGATCTACAAGCCCATATGTTTGAAGTAAGTGCAATAGATATATTCCTAAAATTTTGAAATTTGTTTTTAAGTTAAATATTTATTTGGTTATAAAGTTTTAATATGTCTCTTCAACTTGTACTTCTACTAACAGGGGTATATGCTAGACAAAATGCAGTTTTAATCAAGTGAATAAAAAAAGGATTTTTAGATAAAGAAAGGGGAGAGTCCGTAGTAACTATGTATTTTGCTATTTCCTCTTGTGCTTGGAGTGCATTGTATTGTCATGTTGATAGAGTCGAGGATTATGGATTAAAATTAAATTGAGTTTGAATTTGCCTACCTGGTCCGGTTGAAGATGAACCGGACATATGCATTATTTTGGGGTGCTTCTTCTCCAAGTATTGTTGTATTGTCGAAGTCCCATTCTCAACGCCGATAACAGTTCCACATAAATTACATACCCCACACGATTCTTCCCCCTCCCCATTCGCTTTTGCCCATTTTAATTTGGTGAAATGTCGCCATACATCGGACACGACCCTCTTTGACGGTTGGGGGGATTGGGTCGTGGAGTCGTAGCTCGCTTGTGTTTGGCTACACCACGTCCTGGCTGAATGTGGTCCTGGCTGAATGTGGTTGTTGTCGTTGAATTGTAGTTGCTGCCTCTGAAAAGAGTGAAAATTGATCAAACCCTTCCATTTCTTAGGTTGATGAAACGTAGATCTCATTTGACCATTCCATTATAAATTTATGATAAAATAATAAGTAATTAAAATGAAAAAAATTAAATAATAATATGAATAAGAGATGATATTGAAAAATAGAAAAATAGAAAAAAATAAATTATATGAATAAATTATAAATATAAATATAAATATAAATATAAATTGAATTGAAGAAAATATGAATGAGAATTGGATTGGAGTAGAGAGATAAACAGTTGGTGTGAAAAAAATTGGAAGTGTGGGGGATTATTTATAGTGTAGGATTGGGGGGAAAATGAAAAAAAAAAAAGACCTTGGCTATCAACGGTCATGTGCTGAATTAATTTTTTTTTTAATTTCGTAAAATATCAATTTAACCCTTAATATTTTTGTCTTTTTCAAAATTTTTAGGGGTTTGTTGGATATTTTATAGAGAACTTTTTTGAAATTAAGCAAAAGGGTTTGGGCCCACGCCTGGACCGGTCCTAGGCCTTAGCCTTGGAGGAGGGCCCAATCAAGGGACTAGTCCCTCCTCCTATAGGCTTGATCCGGTTTGGGACAAAGCCCTTTTAGGACTGGTCCTTACAAGGACCAGTCCTAGGACCAGTCCTTTGGGTTGGGCTTTTGGGATCGGTCCCAAATGCCTAGGTCTAGCTTTTCACATGGTTAAACTTATTCTAAAATACGACCAACCCTAGAGTAGACTTGTTATTTGTTACAAGAGATACAAAACCAATTGAGTTTGAACCACCAACCATCCCAAAATCCATGTAAAAAACTTGTGTTTGAACAAGGAGGACCTGATGGCGGCAAAGTAATAAATGCTACTAACAACTCTTATTAGTTAATAATAACGCCGCCTGTAATTATGACAAAATCTAAGGGTGGTTTGTTAAAAAAAAAAAAAAAAGCCCTAGTTCTTAATCTAGAGAAAATAAATATAGAATATTTTTTTTTAAAACCTTGATATATGGGAAGTACCATTTGGTATAATGAGATTAATAATAATAATGTTATGTATATGAGATTTCATCTTCGCATCTCAACTCATGTGACAATTGTTGTGGTAACATTTAGGATGATAGTAAAATAATATGTCGAATCAATTGCTTGGAGATATAAAATTGGGATCCTAATGTTTTATGTATAGTAATACCTAGTGTTTTTATTCCACCCCTGAGAGATTAGCGAACAACAAGAGCCTCGTCTTTTCAGGAAAGTATAAAGAATCCCCTTAGGAAATATGTGGGGAAAATTGTGTAGAGAAGTGAAATTGGAACTTAAACTAAGGTCTATACATTAAATTATCACTTTCCTTAAGATGTTACTTGGCCCCGCCAATTGTTTGATGCAGGTTATGCAATTACGCCTTGCCTTTAAGATTCAATGAAACACTATTTTGTTTGCCTGTGTTGTGCATTGATGAAAGTAAACCTTGAATACTCTTGAATTTTGCAAGCCTGCCCAATATCAGTGGTCTATTTCTACAGATTAATGGAACATTGGATTGGATTAGACGGTGGAAGAAGAAGACTTTTCACAAGTTGTGGAAGTGTGAAAAGTAGGGGTGATAAAAAAAATGCAGAAATCGAATTGAACCGAATTTTTAGTTTTTCAAAAAATTGGTTTGGTTTCGGTTCAAAGAAAATAAAAAACTGAATTTTCAGTTCGGTTCGGTTATTGTAGAGCCGGCAATTGACCGTGTCGTACCTAAAAATTCAAAGCTCGTCATGCTATGGGCTGCGCTGTGCCAAGACCTGTAAAAATTCGTGCATTGTCATGCTGTGCTGGCTCACCAAATTTGAAGTCCAACAACACAACCTACTATACATTGTACAAATTATGGTAATTTTGATTTATTATTAATAAATATTATAAAAATATTTTATATGTTTTATTTAATGACATTTGATGTTTATATTAATTAAAAAACTATATAATCACTATAAAGTATAATAAAATAAGGAGACATATAATAAAAACTCTTTGCCACAGAAAAAAAGCTTTGGAGACTTCGCTTGTGCCTGCTTCGAAGCCCATTACTTCTTGAGATTTCGGCTAGGAATTCGCCTGATTCTGACGTCTTCCGATGTCCAGATTATGAAAACAAAGAAGGGTGTGAAACAGAAATCGGGGTTGATAAGGAAGGGTTTGCGAAAGGAAGTGAAGCTATGGGTTTCTTCAGGTAGTAAGAAAGATGGGGCTGGTGGTAAGATATCAGCTAATTTTGATGAAATTGAAGCTCTTAGAATGATGAATTCGCTCTCAGTTGGCAAGATTGAAATTAATCTTACAAATGGGCAATCCGAAACATCCCACCTCAATCTTGAATCGGTGGAGTCCTTGTATGGTAGAGATGCTAGTAATAGAGCTCAAGTCCTCCAACTAGCTCGGAACTCGTCCTGTGTGGAGGAAGGATCAATGATGAATAGTGCTGGGAGGACACGCAAGCTGGTTGCAGTCCCCTTTTCATTAACTCTCCTGTGTTGGGAACTGATAATGGTAGGATTAGTAAGCCGCGAAGCCCTCCATCACGATGTGAAGGTCCGTCGAATGGCATGGTTCATTCTATTGTTACGGGATTTGAAAGAGGACAACCTTTGATAGTGGATGATGGGAGGGTACCGGCAACCGCTGCTGGTGAGGCGATGGTAGTTGGAAGCAAATGATAGCCTCTTGGGCTCGATGGGGGGATGGATGTGCTTCAGCCCAATCTTTTCCTAATTGGCTGAATAATCCCCATGGAGTCAATGTTAATGGTTTGGATAATTTCTCTATGGGTGTCCCAAGTGGACCTTGGGGGGGGGGGGGTGGGGTGGGGTGGGTGTGGGGGTGTGTGTGTTGGAGCTATTATGGAAACCAACTTAAAGCCTTATGTGCTGGATGCTTCTCAAGTTGGGGCTGATTAGAGAAGGAAATTGGGTTGGGTATTGCTTCTTTGAATAGGATGAACAATAGGGAGGAGTTGCCAACAATCAATAATTTTGGGCCTGGTAGTAATCAAATTGTCCTTCCTATGGACAATTTTCAAAATGGTGGAAAGAGTTCTCACGTAGGGGGTAGTGAAGGTGACCAAGAGGGGAGGCCCTTGGGTAGTCAACATCGGAGTTGGGTGACTGTTGCTGGCGACCGTAATTAGAGAGTTAAAATGTTGTTGATGTACTTTAAACCGTTTATGGATGCAGCAGGAGTGACAACAATTTGCCCATCTGTTTTAGTTGCTATTGAGGGAAGAAGGCAATGGGCAAATTGTTTAGTGGGGTCGTTCATAGATAAAAAACTTCCCTTTCACATTGTTCAATCGTACGCGATGAAGTTGTGGATGAAATATGAGATCACGGAGGTGATGATGAATGATAAAGCTTTCTTCTTTTTTAAGTTTGGAACTGAATTTGAAATGATTCAATGTCTGGAGGATGGTCCATGGCTCTTCCAAAACCGACCTATTCTCCTTAAAAAATGGCAACCAGCTATGGAGCTTAGTAAAGAAGCTCCTCGGGTGATTCTGTTATGGGTGAAATTGTTTGATGTGCCTTTGGAGTTTTGGAATAATGTTGGTTTTAGTATTGCGAGTAGGGTGGGCAAGTCTCTAGCAATGGATAGGGTCACGGAGGACAATTGTAGATTAGGGTCTGGTCGTATTGGTTATGCTAGAATGCTTGTAGAAGTTGATGCCACCCGTAAGCTTCCTGAAGTGCTAAATGTTTGTACCCCTTGTGATGAGTCTAGATTGACCAAGATGGTGAGTGTTCATGTTGATTACCAATGGCGACCCTCGTAGTGTGATCGGTGCTCTGTTTTTGGTCATAAAGATTTAGATTGCCCGCAACAGCCAAGACCTGAGAGTAGAGTTGAGTGTGGGGATTTGCCTAAAGCAAAAGCTATGGATAATGAAGGTTTCCAACTTGTCACTAAAAAAAGTAAAGGGTCATCAGAAAAGAGGGATATTATTGGGATCAGTGGCACTAAAAAGTCGAGAGAAGAATTAGTTCTGGGTAAGGCTAAAGTGGCTAAAGAGACAAAAGTAAAATCAATTTTTAGTGTGAGTAATGTCTTCCAATGTTTAGCTTCAGCTTTAGAGGAGAGACAAATTGAACCTCCCAATCATCATAAGGTTTCAAAGATCTCAACGATTGTTGAGGACAAAGAAACGGTGATGGAAGAAGAATCAGAGATGGGAAATTCAGATGTTGAATCTGATAAAGCTTCAATGGCAGAGTTTATTAAGGAAGGGGCTGTTGATTTAGGCCACTCACAGGGTTCTGATGCAGGGGGAGGTAGGGATAACTCCCCAATATGTTCTTAATTATTATGGTTAATATTGCTTGTTGGAATATTAGGGGTCTTAACCAACCCCTAAAACAAGTGGAGGTTCGTAATTTTGTGAAGGAGCGTTGTGTTTCTCTTTGTGCATTACTTGAAACTAGAGTAGCTCACAACAATTGTAAGCGTATTTTTGATAGTACGTATAGGAGATGGAATTGGGATTGTAATGCTGATCAAGGGAATCAGGACTGTAGGATTGTTATAGGATAGGATCCGGTGTTATATAGGGTGGAAGTTCAGGAGAAAACTAACCAAGTCATACACTGTCTCATCCATGAGATTTTTGGTAATAGTTCTTTTTTCTGCTCTGCCATCTATGCTGCCAATTACCATATTAATAGGAGGGAGCTATTGCGTAACTTAGAGAATTTCAAAGAGATTTCAACGTAACTTTAAATGTTAACGAAAGTTTAGGAGGAGTTTCTTATATTACTACGGGCATGAAGGAATTTAGGCAATGCGTAGATAACCTAGAATTGGAGAATATTAAAAGAGCTGGAATTTTGTATACTTGGAGTGGCAAACCCCATGGAGATAATGGGGTTATGAAAAAGTTAGACAGGGTGATGGGCAACTCCCAATTCTTGACTACTTATCCTCAAGCTAACACGTTCTTCTTCCCCCAGGGCATAAGTGATCACAACCCCACTGTGACTGTTTTTCCTCAATACTTGTCCAGTAAGCCTCGTCCCTTCAAGTTTCTCAACTACCGGGTCTATAAGGAGGAGTTTTTGCTGTTGGTTCAGTAGGTTTAGGATACTCATACTCTTGGATTTCCTCTTTTCTTAGTGACGCAAAAGCTAAAAGCTCTTAAACCTTGCTTTAGAGCCCTTAATATGAAGCAAGGTAATCTCATGCATAAGGTGGCAATGCTTAGGAAAGAGGTTGAAAATATTCAGAGTGCTCTTGATTTGGACCCTCATAATAGAGATTTAAGGGAACAAGAAACAGTCTTCTTAGGGGCATTTAGGGAAGAATTATTGGATGAGGAAAGGCTACTGAAACAAAAGTCCAAGATTCACTGGTTAAGCGTTGGAGACCAGAACTCTACCTTTTTTTCATAAATCTCTGAAGTCTTTGCAGAATTTCAGGGAGATTGAGAGGATATCTCTTGATTCGAATGAAGTTGTGGAAGGTCAGGATATGGCTAAAGCCTTTGTGGATTATTACTAGAATCTTCTTGGTACAACTCCCTTGGTTTTGAGTATGGAAGGTTTGGATGATTTATTCCAGTCTAGAGTCTCTGAGTTGCATTGCAGAAACATGATCCAAGAGGTTAGTAAGCAAGAAGTTAAAAGTGTTATTTTTGATATTGGTGATAAAAAGCTCTGAGCCCGGATGGGTTATCCTCAAAATTTTTCAAAGTAGCCTAGAGTACTGTGGGGGATGTAGTGTCGGAGGCAATTATCAACTTCTTCAACAATGGTAAACTTTTGAGGGAGGTGAACTCTACAGTGATTGCCCTTGTTCCTAAGTTGGATGTGCCGCAAAAAGTGGGTGATTTTCGTCCAATATCCTATTGTAATGTGCTCTACAAAGCTATCTTTAAAATTATAGCTAATCGAGTGAAGGGATGCTTAGGAGACCTTGTGGAAGAGACTCAATCAGCCTTTATTCTGGGCAGGCATATAAGTGACAATATTTTGTTTGCTCAAGAGCTATTTAGGAATTACCACTGAAGTACTAGAGCTGCTAGATGTGCTTTTAAAGCGAATATTCAAAAAGCTTATGATAGTGTTGATTGGGGCTTCCTGATACAAACACTTAAATATTTTGGCTTTCTGGAAAAAATGATAGGATGGATCAAAGATTGTGTTACCACTCCTACCTTCTCGGTGGCTATAAATAGAGAGCACCATGGGTTTTTAAAGGTAAAAGAGGATTGAGGCAAGGGGATCCTCTTTCCCCTTACTTCTTTACGTTGGTTATACAGGTTTTATCTCTCATTATTCGTCACAAAATTCGGCAAAGAGAGGATTTTAAATATCACCACCTTTGTGATAACCTTGGAATAAGTCATATTTGCTTTGCAGATGACTTATTCCTCTTCTGCCACGGGGACCCTTACTCGGTTCAAGTACTACGGGATGCGCTTACCGAGTTCTTTGAATTTTCTGACCTAGTTCCTAACATTGCCAAAAGCTCCACATTTTTTTGTAATGTACAAGACGAGCACCAGGCTGTTATCAACAATATTATGGGCTTTGCTGAAGGAAAGCTTCCTGTCAGATATCTTGGAGTTCCCCTTATTACTACCAAATTATTTCATAGAGATTGTTTACCCTTGATTGATAAGGTGGAGCAACGGTTGAAGTCATGGAAAAATTGGAGTTTATCCTATGCTGGTAGGTTACAGTTAATTATATCGGTTCTTTCCTCTATTCATATTTATTGGGCGCCTGTTTTCATTCTTCCCAGTTCAGTTGTTCAGACAATAGAAGAACTTTTGTGATCTTTTCTTTGGTCTAGCAATGATATGAGTAGAGGGAAGGTAAGGGTTGCTTGGAAAGATGTCTATAGTCCTAAAAATGAGGGTGGAGTGGAGATTCGATCCCTTAGAAGTAAGAACATTGCTTTGATGATGTACCACCTTTGGAGTATTTTGTTTGGAAGGGACTCCTTGTGGGTTAAATGGATCCATACCTACAGGCTGAGGGGGAGGATTTTTTGGAATATTCGTATTGCTTGGGATGCTAGCTGGTGTTGGCGTAAATTATTGAAAATGAGAGATTAGATCAGAAATCATATTTGGATTGATCTTGGAAATGGTCAGGATACTGTTTTGTGGTTTGATAATTGGCATCCACAAGGACCCCTTGACAAGATTATTCCTTCACAGATCTTCTATGTTTCATGTAATAACTGCTTCATACTAGGTTACTCATAGAAATACATAAAGTAAAATGCATTTATATTAGCAAAAGTAAATGGGCCCGGAATTTTCTTTTAATACATATAATCATTCTTTATACAAAGTAAGGTATCATTTGTAAAAGTTATCAAAAACAGTGGACAGTGTAGCTATTGCTCCTCGCTTTCCAACGCCCATCCGACCGCGACCTCACCTAGATCCTGCAAACACAAAGATAAACAGCGGGGTGAGCACAAAATAATGCTCAGTAAGTAAATCCTCTACTCGTCTATCCCCGTAACTCTTTCTCTTAATTCTTTCCTTACACTCTTCTCATCTCGTTTATTTTCTTTTTCTGTTTCTCTTTCACACAGCTCTCTTTTCTATTGGCTTTCTGTTATATGTCACGGCCTCATCTTACCGGAGGCACGGTTGAGAGGAGATCACAAAGCACCCACCCACTCTTCGTGACTTCTACTCATTCTGTTCCTCTTTTCTTTCTCATATTTTCTCATTCTTTCTCACTTGAATGTCACGGCCTCATCTTACCG
Source organism: Pistacia integerrima (assembly GCA_026225825.1). Lineage (NCBI taxonomy): Eukaryota > Viridiplantae > Streptophyta > Magnoliopsida > Sapindales > Anacardiaceae > Pistacia > Pistacia integerrima. Next base: position 17,139,566 of record CM047742.1, on the reverse strand, counting down.
GAGGCACGGCCGGGTGGAGTTCACAAAGCACCAACCCACTCTTCGTGACTTCCGGGTGGAGTTCACAAAGCACCAACCCATTCTTCATAATTTCCGGGTGGAGTTCACAAAGCACCAACCCATTCTTAGATTTTTCTCATTCTCTTTACTTTTAGAGTAGCTCATTCACAAAGTTCTCTACTCTTTCTCAAACTAATTCTTAATGCACAATTAATGCATAAGGATGGTTCATGCTTAAAGTTTCTTACTTAATGCACTTATGAAATGCACAAATGCAATATTGCATCAAGATAGTCATTCTGCACACGTCACACTCAAGAAGACATAACTTGAGTTATACACATCGTATTGATACGGGCTTGGTCTCGTTTTAAAGCTTAGAGACAGGGCTACAACTTTTATGTTTTGGTCTAAACCCAGTTCAATCCGTAAGATGCCCAAAAATCACTTAGAAAGTCACGGCTGTGATAGGGCAGTTTGGTAACATGTTTTCACTTAGGCATTTCATCAAACATTAGTTATGCATAAACAAACCCTAATTCAATTATCATTCTATTTATTTCTCAAACCATCTAAAATGAGAGAAAACTCTCTTATAGCATCACATACCTACATGGCAAACACACTCCCAAAAATTTTCTCTAATTCTTCCAATTTCAACCCATAATCAAATCATCACATATACTTCTCATATTCAAATATATTCAACAATAAGCATAATTCATCATACATCTCATCTTAATTTCTCAATAATCACAACATATGCATATTTAAAAGAAATCTCTACTCACTTGAATTCTTAAATTTTAGCTTGAGTTGGATTTTGAGTGGAATTTACTTACCTTGTGCTTGAGTAGTCTCTCCTAAACTCTCTACTCTTGTTGGATTCCAATCTTCTCTTAACCCTAAGCATAAACTTCATAAGAACTCAACCTTTACACAAATAAATCATAGATAAAGAGCATGAATAGGACCTTTTAATGCCTAGAATCAAAACCCTATGAAAAACCACTTAAAAGCCCTCAAAATCCTTGGAGGATTGAATGATAATTTGAGAGAAAATGGGGGAGGTGTGTGGCGGTGGAAAGAAGAAAATAAGGGTTTCAAACCCTTAACACTTTAGTTTATAACCACACTTTCCCATTATGCCCTTATTCTTTCTTAGAAATTCCATCTATGTCCCTTAGTCAATGACCATAATGCCCTCATTTTTAATGCATTCTCTATGAAATTCTATCTCTTTTTACTCTCCACAATTTCAACTAATTTTGAGTGAAAAGACCATTTTACCCCGAATGAAAGGTTAAGGGATTTTCTTCACATTTCTCTCAAAATAACTTTAACAAAAATTCAACTAAGGGCCAACCAACCAATATTAACAATATATCAACCCAAATAAAAGCAAAACAATAAACATTCAAGCAATACACCATAACTTAGCTACGTACCTCAAGTGGAGCGTTACATTTCAGGCTTAGGGCATAATGCCCGAGTAAGTGACATCATTAGAAATGACCATTAGGAGTGGCCTGAAGTTCTTGGGGAGGTTTACCCGTTTGTAACCACTTACACTCCTCCTATTCCTATGGCTGGCATTGGACACCTTATATTGGCAGGATAAAAATGGAAAAAAGTTCGTTTTTCCACAAGATAGGTTTGGAAAGACCTTTACATGGAACATGGAGTTGCCCCTTGGTCTTCTTTAATTTGGAATGGCACTTGCATACCCTGCCACTCTTGGCTTGCCATTAATCAAAAGCTTTTAACACAAGACAGAATGCAAAGATGGGTGAACCCAAAAGGTCTTTGCTATAGGCTTTATAATGGCACCATGGACTCACATGATCACCTTTTTATTTTTGAATACCCTTGCTCTCAAAAGAGTGTGGAAGGCTATTCAAAATAAGGGGCATTTTTGGCCACCACCAGTGGATGGAATGACACTGTAAACTAGTGTACAGCTAAATTTAGAGGTAAACATATCCAAAGAGTCATTTGTAAATTATTATTTAGTGCTGTGGTGTACTTTTTATGGCAAGAGCGGAATTTTCGATTGTTCAAAAACATGCGGAGAAGTACAAATATTCTGGAAGTTCTAGTGTTTGGTGAGGTCAGACTTTAGCTCCATTCTTTGAAGTTCAAAGATAACAACAGAGTTCGTAAAGTGGTTGAAGAGTGGAACCTCCCCAGGGATTGTATAAAGACTGACACATTCTAATTTGTTTTACCATGTTTATATCTATGTTTTGAAACTTCCGTGACCTTTCTAGATATTTTAGAGGGAGCAATTATGGTTATGAAGGTGTGGAATGGATATGGTGTTGCTCGGATAAGGAGAGGATGTGAGTAACTGACCGGATTCACACAACAAAAAAACATAATAGTTAAAATGAATCAATCAATTACATGAACCAATAGTACAGATTATAACGTTTTCATGCATAAACTGAAATGTAAAATAAAACTGTATTAAAAACAAATCCATACAAGGATTTAGTTCATACTGACGTTTGGAGGCTCCTCCGAATATCTCTGACTTCGGACACGAACACTATTCACCGACTACTGTTCACTGGATACTGTTCATCGACACTATTCACGTGATTCTTCGCTAATCAATCCAATGTAGGATCGCACTCACGGAAGTCCACACGAAGATAATGCGTAGAACCCTTGATTATTTTGCTAGAACAATCAAGGGCTTCAAGAATCAAGAAAGAAGAATAAGAAAAATTTTCTTCTTCACACAAGAGTGTAACGTGAGAGAGAGAGAGATAGGGTGGCCAGGGTTTTTGATTGAATGAATATATCATCTTGTTTTAATTTTAAGTTGCACTTATATAGTGCAACAATTAAAATCCTATTCCACTTAGGAATAGCCATGGGCTAACCCTAGCTCACTCTTGCAACGAAACACACCTTTATGGTATTTTAATTAATTAATTATTATTACAATTAAAATCAATTAATATATAATAATATATTAACATTTAACTAATAATAATAATTCAATTAAATATATACATAGATATATTTAAATATAATCGCACTAATTTAATTTTAATATTAAAATTAAATACAAGCAACAACCTCAACAAATTTAATTGCACTGTGAGATTACCAAATAACCTTTCATCTTGAAAGACAAAAATACCCTTCTCACAAATTGATTCTTAAATTATCTTCTAAGTGTGTGACCTGTAGGCTCTTCATCATATCGGTAGTGTATAGTATCGCGATTAATACCAATTAATCGTCTCACTACATACAGACCAAGATTGGCCCCTAGCAAGGCATCATGGCCACTCGATAGATTCGGATTCAACGAATCTGTAGCCTGTCAACGGTATGGTTACCGTGCAATCAAATCCTTTTATCATCTGTAATCTCATCGAGACTGAGATATAAAAATAGTGTCAACCTCAGATATCCTCGACATGTTTGTATTCAGTTAATGGACCAATGACCAGAATAACAAATTGGATTGAGCATCAACTAAATCCCACTGTGGCATCATATCGGTAGTGTGTAGTATCGCGATTAACACCAATTAATCGTCTCACTACATACAGACCAAGATTGGCCCCTAGCAAGGCATCATGACCACTCGATAGATTCGGATTTAGCGAATCCGTAGCCTATCAACAGTATGGTTACCGTGCAATCAAATCCTTTTATCATCTGTAATCTCATTGAGACTGAGGTATAGAAATAATGTCAACCTCAGATATCCTCGACATGTTTGTATTCAGTTAATGGACCAATGACCAGAATAACAAATTGGATTGAACATCAACTGAATCCCATTGTGGCCATAGATTTAGTGTCATTGCCATTTACTGAGTTACCCAGTGAGATAACTTCTCCCGTACCCAAGAGTGATGAATCCTTTTTCGATCCACCATAGTCTTGATACACTTCTCAATGTAGTCAATCACTACCATATTGATAACTCTGAATAGAACTACGTTGGGCTAGTGTCAAACTACACCAATTGGTGCACAAGGCGTTCCGGTGATCTCAAGTCTAAGGATCACATGCATTACCATCCGTTAAAGGATTTATTCCATAGACACTGGGGTTACCATACATATGGAATCCTCTGGTGGGTCTGTCCAGTGAACTTGCCTCTAGCAAGAACCTATGTGTTGTACTAGGTTGTCGGCAAACAACCTTGACAAGTGAGATCAGTCATTGCCTTTCGATAGGGTCGTTCAACACTATGATAGCCTTACCGTATTATCTGTGTCCTTGGTCAGAATAATACTAGGGCTACGGACGTTTCTAGAATGGCCACCATATGTGATCATAGGGTTCGCACTATCAAGATTTGAAACACTTGATACCCTCGTCACGGTTCTACCATCTTAATGACATGTATCATTACATATAACTACGATTTATACGATATAGAAGAATATGCCTTTTATTGATAAATAAACATTTATTACAGAGTCAATTTTTACAATAATAGATTGGCTCTAGGGCACCTACTCCAACAATCTCCTACTTGCACTATAGTCAATCATTTATGTATTTAACATCGAATGACCCAAGTGCTCATCATGCTTCTGCTCCAACAAAAACTTCAATAGTGGGTTAGCAGGTATTCTAGAAATCTGCACATTCTCTTTCTAATGACTTCTCAGATCAGATTGAATCGACTAAGTAAGTGTTTGGATTACTGGTGAGACTGTGATTCCTTAGCCACAAAAATGGCTCCAATGTTATTGCAGTAGAACTTTACTGGATCAACAATGCTTGGAACCACACCAAGTTCAGTAATGAACTTCTTAATCCAAACCACCTATACAGTTGCATTAACAATGCGTTATATTTAGCATCAATCGTAGAATCCGCTACAATACTTAACTTCGAGCTCTTATAACTCACTGCAGCTCTATTGAGGCAAAATATAAACCCGGATTGTAAGCGAAAATCATCTTTATCTGTTTGGAGATTAGCATCACTGTATCTTCTTACAGTGAACTCATCTTCCCCTCCATAATCCAAGATCATGTCCTTAGCCCATTTTTGTGTATTTAAGGATGTCCATTGACACTTATCCAGTGTCACTCACTTGGATCTGATTAATATCTTCTACAAGTGTTGAATGCATATAAGACATCAATCTGAGTGCATAACACATTGCTCACTAAGATCCTACTGATATCTTCTGCAAGTGCTTAATGCACATAAGATATCAGTCTAAGCATGCAATCACAGCATCGCTCTCTTAGATCTGATTGATATCCCCTGCAAGTGCTTGATGCACATGAGACATCAATCTAAGCATATAAGATGGATCTACTTGTTAAAACATGTGGGATCCTCTTCATTCTATCCTCTTCATTCTATCTCCCTCAATGTGTGGTTTATGACACATATCCTCAGAGAGATAGACACTATGTGCCACTGGAAGAGATTCCTTCTTTGATTTTTCCGCACTTAATCCCTTCAGTACGTTGTCTATGTATTCTGACTTGGGCTAAGCAAACTTCTTAATCTATTACGATAGATGTTCATTCCGAGAATGTAAGCTGCTTCTCCTAAGTCCTTTATGGAGAATCACTTGGACAACCAAGTGTTTACCGACTGCAAGTTTGGTATATCACTCCCGATCAGAAGTATGTCATCAACATACAACACTAGGACTGCCACTGCCCTCCCACTCACCCTTTTGTAAACACAGTTTCATCTTCATTCTTGATGAAACCAAAGTATTTTATGGCTTCATCGAAACGAGTGTTCCAGCTCCTTGAAGCTTGCTTGAGTCCATAAATGGTCCTCTACAACTTGCATATCCTTTTAGCTTGTCTATCATGAACGAAACCATTGGGATGTGTCATATACACATCTTCTTCAAGGTTTCCATTTAGGAAAGCATCATTGACATCTATTTGCCAAATCTCATAATCATGATATGCAGCAATCGCAAGCATAATTCGAATAGATTTAATCATGGCAACTGGCAAAAGGTTTCTTCATAGTCAATACCATGAATTTATTTGAAACCTTTGGCAACTAGTGGTGCCTTATAAGTATACACCTTGCCATCCATGTTAGTCTTCATCTTGAAGACTCATTTACACCCTATGGGTTTTACCCCTTCAGGTGAATTCACTAGAAACCATGACTGGTTCTGGTACATGGAGCCCATATAAGATTTTATGGCTTTAAGCCATTTAACGGAATCTGGATCCGATACTGATTCATCATAGCTTCTGGGTTCATTATCTTGGTAGACCAGTACGTCACCATGTTGAGTCATGAGAAAACCATCTCTTGTACTCACGACGTACTCTCCCAGATCTACGTAGCTCCTATGCTACCTGAGGTGGTTCACTTTGATCCACAAGTTATGGAGTAAACTCCTCTTGATGTTCAACCACTTTCTGTGGCACATCATCCCGTCCTTCGTCTAATGTATCTTGTGATACTAGAACTTCATCGAGTTCTACTTTTCTCCCACTAGTGCTTCTTAGAAAAAATTCCTTTTCTAGGAAGACGCTAGTATGAGCAACAAAAGGTTTTGTGCTCTTCTGGATGGTAGAAATAATATCCTTTGGTCTCCTCAGGATACCCCACAAATACACTTTTGCAGGATTTCGAGCCCAGCTTGTTCAAAGTCAATTTCTTGACATAAGCTCCGCAACCCCAAATCCTTAGATAAGACAAGTTGGGCTTTCACCCACTCCATTATTCATACAGAGTCTTATCTACAGACCTTGGTGGTACACGGTCTAGTGCGTGGTCGCAATCTCTAGGGCATAACCCTAGAATTATGTGCATAGATCACAAAAACCTCATTATGGACTTAACTCCCACATTCCTTTAGGTATGTTTAACTCAACTTGCCAATTTCGACGTAGATGTGACTCTGAGAATATTCTTATTGTCCATTTTTGAAAACATATTATTATGAAACAGTTCCATAGAATATTATTTATACTAAAAGACAATAATCCATTAGTATATCAACATTCTTACTTGTCCAAAGTGAACACAAAAAAATTATTGCTAGAAACTAAACGAATATCATAACAATCCACAAGTTCCAAGTAACAGCCCGTAGGCAAAATCAGACAATAAGATCCTACAGCTAATGCAGTATCATGTGCTTCATCTCCAACAAATAGGTCTACCTCTCCCTCGGCGAGCAATCTACTCTATTGTAGTCCCTGCATATTAGAACAAATGTGAGTACCACATCATGTGTCAATGACCCAAGATGTTGACGGGAGAAGTTAATCTCAATCAAGAGCATACCTGATGAGGAAGTAACATTCTTCTTCCTTTTTGCTAGAAAGGCCTTGCAATGTTTCCTTGAGTGGCTGGGATTCCCACAGTGAGGACAAACACTCTTTCTATCTATAGCAGTTCCTTCTAACGACTTCTAAGCCCTTACCTTCTCACTTGAGTTGGCTTCAACCAACGTCAATGTTTCTGACATTCTCATGCCTGACTCAGTAGCATTCAACATATCTAGAAGCTCGGAAAGGATATTCGTCTTTTCATCCTCAATGAAGTCATAGACAAATTAAGAGTAAGAATCTGGCAAAGACTGTAATATTAGGTCTATTGCTAAACCTTCATTAAGTCTGCATCCTAAAATCTTTAGCCTGTTCATATACTCGGTCAACTTGAGTATATGATCGCCAATTTTGGTACCCTCTTCCATCATACATATGAATAATGACTGAGACACCATATGCTTCTCATTTCTTTGAAGAAAATGAAGAATAGAAGCCAAGTCCATTCTCTGGCACTACTATCGCAGTAATGGTGTCATTGATGCAAGCACAATGTATCTAGTCATTTCTGCTTTCGCATCATGTGTATGCTTCACATATACATACCCAGTCTCATGGATAGAACTATCAGCAGACTCTGGTGTTAAAGCCTACTCAATGGTGTATAATCTATTGATTGAGTGAAGTATATCATTTATACTTCTATACCAGTCAATGAAATTCTCAACATTCCATTTCTCTCTCAGTTCGATGATTTGTCGTAGTGTTGTTGGGATCATTTTGCTCAATTAAGTGAAACTACAAGTGCAGAATAAAGCAAAATTATTATCATGTTTATTTTTATTTAATAAGACCTTTTATTAAATAATCGCTCCCACTATTTTCCTCAAGCCAATAGCCCTCACTATTAACTCGGGAAAGCTCGTTGGCTTTCCTAGTGGACTGAAATCCCATCCAGCCCATTTCAAACCTTCACTTTGGCAGTTGATAGCTCACTACCAACCTCAAATGTGAAGCAAGCCAACAAGCCAATCACACAATCCAACTGCCTAGCTGTCGTCCTTAAGTGTAATTCTCAGTATTAGTAAAGTGGATACTACATGTTGCCATGTACACATAACAAGTGTACTTCTCTACTATGCCTATGATGTGTTTATCAACCTTTGCTTTTGCGAACAAGCAAAACTGGCATTTTAAGTTGACCTATCACCATTAAGGAAAACTCTAATGAGTTTTAACCTCGCACTGGTAGAAGTGTACCCTTCGCTTTGGCGAACAAGGTTCTGACGAACAGTGGTTTGATTAAAACCATGGTGATGGAAGCCATATGTGACTTAATATACTCAAGTTGAGGGGTTTTTATTTTATTTAATGTCTCACCAGATTATTATCTTTGTTAGAATGTCATTGTTTAGCATGTTATTGAACATTCAACCATAGCATGCATTCTAAACAAAATAAAATGTGTCGGTACATGGCCCACTAAAATCGATTTCCTCGAGCCTAGAGGAATTGGTGCGTCAACCTAGGGGTTTAAAAGTAAATCTTGGGTCTTCAAGTTATTCCTCTTCATAGCTCCTTCGTTTCTTCTTCACGATCATTACAAAGTATTTTATAATAAAAATTCTATTCTAATTTACATCGATAAAATAGAAACCTCGCATTACATACGAGGGGAGTGAGATGAGAAGAAGAAATACATGGAGATATAAGAGAGAGAGGCAGGACACGCATGTCCTATTTCTTTATAAAATTACAAGCAAACCAAAATTACAAAAACATACCAAAGGTCTAATGCTCATGTACCGGGCACCATGCAATTTCAAACAAGAACATTGCATACATCCAAAAATTAACATTTTGAATTTGGGTGGGTGGAATTATTAAATTACCCATTTCATATGTGCAGAATTATTATTGGCTTTATAGGTTCAAAAACTGTAATTTGGCCCCTATGCAAAAACCAGAAAAGCAAAACGGAACAGTAGCTTTCTTGCTGCGGCGAATAAATTATTCACCCCGACGAAGTTCATACACGCATGGTTGCTGTGGCAAATACTATAAACTTCCAGAAAACACAAAACGTTATAGAGACTTTGATACCGCGACAAAGTTCTATTTCACCGCCACTAGATCTACTTTTTCGGCAGGTCACCGCGGAGAAGGTTTATTTCACCACGGCCAGATTCACTTTTTGCCTCTCGCCGCGGCAAAATGGTGAAGTGTTGTTTCACTGCGGCTAACGCCGCAAAACAGTGAATCGCACAATAACCCTTTTTTGCAGTTTTTCACGTAATGATATGGATCCAAATCGAATCGAATGCACAAGCATTCGACCAGGACATCAACCAATCAATAAGTCACTCATCAACACATCATTAGTCAATTGATCAAATAAACAAAATTTTACAGATTTAAAAACAATCAATTTCATCAACATGTTATCAATCAAATATACATGTTATCAATCAACGATTAAACATTATAATCTGGTACTCGAGGCTCTGATACCACTGTGAGTAACTGACTGGATTCACGTAGCGAAAAAAACGTAATATTTAAAATGAATCGATCAATTACATGAACCAAGATCCGAGTACAGATTATAACGTTTTCATGCATAAACTGAAATGTAAAATAAAATTGTATTAAAAACAAATCCATACAAGGATTTAGTTCATACCGACGTTTAGAGGCTCTGCTGAATATATTTGACTTCGAACACGAATACTGTTCACTGGCTACTGTTCATCGATTACTGTTCACCGGCTGCTATTCACTGGATATTGTTCATCGACACTATTTATGTGATTCTTCGCTAATCGATCCAATATAGAATCGTACTCACATAAGTCCACACGAAGATAATCCGTAGAACCCTTATTATTTTGCTAGAACAATCAAGGGCTTCAAGAATCAAGAAAGAAGAACAAGAAAAATTTTCTTCTTCACACAAGAGTGTAACATGAGAAAGAGAAAGATAGGATGGCTAGGGTTTTTGATTGAATGAATATATCGCCTTGTTTTAATTTTAAGTTGCACTTATATAGTGCAACAATTAAAACCCTATTCCACTTAGGAATAACCATGGGCTCCAACCCTAGTTCACCCTTGCAACCAAACACGCCTTTATGGTATTTTAATTAATTAATTATTATTATAATTAAAATCAATTAATATATAATAATATATTAACATTTAATTAATAATAATAATTCATTTAAATATATACATAGATATATTTAAATATAATCTCACTAATTTAATTTTACTATTAAAATTAAATACAGGGAACAACCTCAGAAAATTTAATTGCACTGTGAGATTACCAAAAGAACCTTTCGTCCTGAAAGACAAAAAGTACCCTTCTCACAAGTTGATTCTTAAATTATCTTCTAAGTGTGTGACCTGTAGGCTCTGTCAGTAAACGGTCCCATATATGCTGCGGAAACAAAAACAAACATGATATAGAGATCGTTTACATGAGCCAAGATCAAGGGTATAATTTTACAATTCATAGTAAAGTAAAATCTGCAGAAAAATAAATTTGAGTTTAAGGAAAACAAACGCACGTTGGAGGCTCCTCCAAATTTGTCGACGAATGTTTTGCTACCGATCCAAGTGTAGGATCGAACCTGCGTAGTCCACACGAAGACAATCTCAAAAGAACTAAAGAGGGATTTGCTAGATCCTTTTTGGCTTTAAGATTAAGAAAAAAAGGAAATCAAAGGAATTTGATTTAGGCTAAAACCCAAATCTGGCGTGGGAGTGTATTGACAGGGGCTTGTGTGTGTTTTAATTTCAAAAGAAATCAATTCATTCAAAACAATTAACATAGACTTTTCCTTTTATATTTAATCAAGTTGCCCTAATCCCATATGGAATAGGCTTGGACTCTAACCCAAACGCCCCATGTTGCCAAACACTCCCAATTTGATATTTTTATTTTATTTTTCATCATTATCTCAATTAAAATCAATTAATATACATTAACGTTTAACAATAATGATAATATATTTAAATATGTGCGAACACACATTTAAACGTAATTTCACTTATTTAATTTTTCTAACAAATTAAATAAAGGCTACGACCTTAGCAAATTTAATTGCACTGTAAAATTACCAAAATACCCTTTCGCCTTAAAAGACTAAAACGCCATTCTTTCTTCTTGGATCTTAAATTATGTTCTATGTGTATGACCCATAGGCTCCTCATCATATCGGCAGTGTATAATATCGCTATTAACACTAATTAATCGTCTCACTAATACACAGACCAAGATTGACCCCTAGCAAGGCATCATGACTACCCGATAGATTCGAATTCAGCAAAGTAGCTACCTGTCAATGATATGATTACCGTGCAATTTGATCCTTTCATCATACGTTATCTCGACGAGACGAAGGCATAGAAATAGTGTCAACCTCCGGTTACTCTCGATATTATGTATTCAGTTTCTGGACCAATGACCCGTATTATAAACTGGATAGAGCAACAACTTAATCCCACTATGGCCACAGTTTTAGTGTCATTGTCATATACTGAATTGCGCCATGAGATAACTTCTCCTGTACCCGGGAGTGATGAATCCTCTGTCAATCCACCCTAGTCTTGATACACTCCTTGATGCAGCCAATCACCACCATATTGACAACTCTGAAAAGAACTTCATTAGGCTAGTGTCAAACTACACCAATTGGTGCACAAGGCGATCCGGTGATCTCAAGTCTAAGGATCACATACACCACCATTCGTTAGAGGATTTATTCCATAGACACTAGGGTTACCATCCATATGGAATCCTCTGGTGGGTTAGTCCAGCGAACTTGCTGCAGTGTAATCGCCTACAACAAGCACCCATATGTTGCACCAGGTTGTCACCAAACAACCTTGACAAGTGAGATCAGTCACTACCTTTCGACAGGGTCGTTCAACACTATGATAGCCTTACCGTATTATCTGTGCCCTTACTTTAGAATAATACTGGGGCTACGGACGTTTCTAGAATGGCCACCATATGTGCTCATAGGGTTCTCACTATCAAGATTTGAAACACTTGATACCCTCGTCACGATTCTACCATTCTAAGGACATATATCAATACATATTGCAATAATAATGATTTACGCGATATAGAATAAAATGCCTTTTATTGATTAATGAACATTATTACAAAGAGTCAATTCTACAATAATTGATTGGCTCTAGGGCATCTACTTTAACAGGCTCCTTATCATATCGGCAGTGTGTAGTATCGCGATTAACACCAATTAATCGTCTCACTACATATAGACCAAGATTGGCCCCTAGCAAGACATCATGGCCACTCGATAGATTCAGATTCAGTGAATCCGCAGCCTGTCAACGATATGGTTACCATTCAATCAAATCCTTTCATCAACTGTTATCTCATCGAGACTGAGGTACAGAAATAGTGTCAACCTCAGATATCCTCGATATGTTTGTATTCAGTTAATGGACCAATGATTGGAATTATAAATTGTATTGACCATCAACTCAATCCTACTGTGGCCATAGATTTAGTGTCATTGCCATTTACTGAATTACCTAGTGAGATAACTTCTCCCGTACCCAGGAGTGATGAATCCTTTTTCGATCCACCGTAGTCTCGATACACTTCTCAATGTAGCCAGTCACTACCATATTGATAGCTCTAAATAGAACTACATTGGGCTAGTGTCGAACTACACCAATTGGTGCACAAGGCGCTCTGGTGATCTCAAGTCTAAGGATCACATGCACTACCATCTATTAGAGGATTTATTCCATAGACACTAGGGTTACCATACATATGGAATCCTCTGGTGGGTCAGTCCAGTGAACTTGCCTCCAGTAAGAACCTATGTGTTGTACCATGTTGTCGGCAAACAACCTTGACAAGTGAGATCAATCACTGCCTTTCGATAGGGTTGTTCAACACTATGATAGCCTTACCATATTATTTGTGTCCTTGGTCAGAATAATACTAGGGCTATAGATGTTTCTAGAATGACCACCATATGTGATCATAGGGTTCTCACTATCAAGATTTGAAACACTTGATACACTCGTCATGGTTCTACCATCCTAAGGACAGATATCATTACATATAACTATGATTTACACGATATAGAAGAGTATTCCTTTTATTGATAAATAAACATTTATTACAGAATCAATTTTACAATAATTGATTGGCTCTAGGGCACCTACTCTAACAATCTCCCACTTGCACTATAGCCAATTATTCATGTATTTAATACTGAATAAGCTTAAGTGTATTTCATGCTTCTACTACGACAGAGGCTCCGTCAGTGGATCGACGAGATTGTCATTAGTATGTACTTTATTGATCTGTACATCTTTCCTCTCAACCATTTCTCTTATGAGATGAAAATGTCTGAGTATGTGTCTGGACTTTATGTGAGACTGTGGTTCCTTTGCTTGAGCAATGGCTCCATTTTTGTCACAATAAACATCTATTGGATCAATAATCGTGGAAACCACACCAAGTTTGGTGACGAACTTCTTAATCCAGACTGCCTCCTTAGTCGCATCGGATAATGCAATATACTCAGCCTCCATTGTAGAGTCCGCTACAGTGCTTTGCTTGGAGCTCTTCCAGCTCACTGCACCCGATTGAGACAAAATACAAACCTTGATTGTGATCGATAATCATCTTTATCTGTTTGGAAACTAGCATCATTGTATCCTCTTACAGTGAGCTCATCTTCCCTCCATAAACCAAGAACATGTCCTTAGTCCTCTTCAGGTACTTAAGGATGTTCTTGACAGCTATCCAGTGACGCTCACCTAAATCCGATTGATATCTACTACAAGTGCTTAACGCACATGAGACATCAATCCGAGTACATAACATGGCGTACATGATGGATCCAATTGCTGACGCATATGGGATCCTCTTCATTCTATCTCTCTCATCATATGTTTTAGGACACATATCCTTAAAGAGATAGACACAATGTGACATCAGAAGAAATTCCTTCTTGGATTCTTCCATACTGAATCTCTTCAGTACCTTGTCAATGTATGTACTCTGACTTAGGCCAAACAACCTACGTGATCTATCTTAGTAGATCTTTATTCCGAGGATGTAGGCTGCTTCTCCTATGTCTTTCATGGAGAAACACTTCGATAACCAAGTCTTTACCGACTGCAAGTTCGGTATATAATTCCCGATCAGAAGTATGTCATCGACATACAACACTAGGAATGCCATTGCGCTTCCACTCACTTTCTTGTAAACACAGGGCTCATCTTCATTCTTGATAAAACTGAATTCTTTTACGGCTTCATCAAAATGAATGTTTCAGCTCCTTGAAGCTTGCTTGAGTCCATAAATGGATCTCTGCAACTTGCATACCTTCTCAGCTTGCCCATCAAGAACGAAACCATCGGGTTGTGTCATATACACATCCTCTTCAAGGTTTCCGTTCAGGAAAGTCGTTTTGACATCCATTTGCCAAATCTCATAATCATGATATGCATTAATCGCAAGCATAATCCGGATGGATTTAATCATGGCAATCGGCAAAAAGGTTTCGTTATAGTTAATACCATGAATTTGTTTGAAACCTTTGGCAACCAATCGTGCCTTATAAGTATGCACCTTGCCATCCATGTTAGTCTTCTTCTTGAAGACCCATTTGCACCCTACGGGTTTTACCCCTTCAGGTGGTTCCACCAGAGACCATACTTGGTTCTAGTACTTGGAGTCCATCTCAGATTTCATGACTTCAAGCCATTTAATGGAATCTAGATCCGATATAGCATCTTCATAGGTTCTGGGTTCATCGTCTTGGTAGACAAGTACATCACCATGTTAAGTCACGAGATAATTGTATCTCTCAGGCTCATGGCGTACTCTCCCAGATCTACGTAGCTCCTGTGCTATTTGAGGTGGTTCACTTTGATCCACAAGTTGTGGAGTAACCTCCTCCTGATGTTCAACCACTGCTTGTGGCACATCTTCCCGTCCTTCGTCTAGTATATCTTGTGGCTCTAGAACTTCATCCAGTTCTACTTTTCTCCCACTAGTACTTCTTAGAAAAAAAATCATTTTCTAGGAAGACACAGTACTAGCAACAAAAATTTTGTGCTCTTCGGATGGTAGAAATAGTATCCTTTGGTCTCTTTAGGATACCCCACAAATATACATTTGTAGGATTTTGGGCCCAGCTTGTTCGAAGTCAATTTCTTGACATAAGTTTCGCAACCCCAAATCCTTAGATAAGACAAATTGGGCTTTCGCCCATTCCATAATTCAAATGGAGTATTGTCTATAGACTTTGACGGCACATGGTTCAAAATGTGAGTTGTAGTCTCTAGGGCATAACCCCATAATGACGTAGGAAAATCACTAAAACTCATCATGGACCTAACCATGTCAAGTAAGGTCCCATTCCTCCTTTCAGACACTCCATTGTGTTGGGGTGTATATAGAGGGGTGAGTTGTGATACTATCCCACATTCCTTCAAGTATTCAAAAAACCCTGAGCTTAAGTATTCACCTCCTCGATCTGACCGAAGAGCTTTAATACTTTTGCCCAACATATTTTGTACTTCATTGCTGAATTCTTTGAACTTATTAAAGACTTCAGATTTATGTCTCATGAGGTAGACATAACCATATCTACTGAAATCATTAGTAAATGTGATGAAGTAGCTATATCCACCTCTGGCTTCAACTGTTAGTGGACCACATACATCACTATGGATGATGTCTAACAGTTCAGTAGCCCTTTCACTTTGTCCTGTGAAAGGTGACTTGGTCATCTTGCCTAAAAGGCATGACTCGCATACCTCAAATGACTGGAAGTCAAAAGGGTCCACAACTCCATCCCTTTGAAGTTTGGTAATGCGAGTCTGATTAACATGACCCAATCTATAATGCCAGAGGTAGGTATGGTTTTATTCGCTATGTTTAGCTTTCTTAGTTTCAACGTTGAGAATATCCTTATTGTTCAAATCAAGAACATATAATCCGTTATATAACCTTGCAATTCCAAATAGAATACCATTCAAACTAAAGGACAACAATCCATTAGAAATCTCAAAACGATATCCTATATTATCCAAAGCGGATACTGAAATAATGTTTCTAGAAATCGTAGGTACAAAATAACAGTCTTTGAGTTCTAATAATAAGCCCGAAGGCAAAGACAAACAATAAGTCCCTATAGCTAATGCAGCCACATGTGCTCCATTTCCAACTCGTAGGTCCACTTCTCCCTTGGCGAGCAATCTACTTTGCCTTAGTCCCTGCACATCAGTACAAATGTGAGTACCACATCTTGTGTCAATGACCCAAGATGTTGAAGGAGAGAAGTTAATCTCAATCATAAACATACCTGAAGTCGAAGCATCCGACTTCTTCTTGTTTGTGAGGAAAGCTTTGTAGTGCTTCCTCTAGTGGCCAGGCTTGCCACAATAGAAGTAGACTACCTTCCCACCTTTCTCAACGCCACCCGTAGGATTGAGAGCATCCTATCCTTTAGGCTTGGGCTTGGGCTTGGGATTGGCCTTGGCCTTTCCCTTGCCCTTACCCTTTCTTTTACTGGTAGCTGCAAGCAAAACAGGCTTGGACTTTTTCAAGTCCTACCATACAGTCCTTAGCATGTTCAAAAGCTTCGATAAGGTTTTCACCATAGCGTTCATATTGAAGTTCATTATGAATGGTGCATAAGAGTCAAGCAAGGATTGCAGAATTAAATCCACTTGTAATTCTGCATCCAACTCAAACCCCAAAGTCTCAAGCCTCTCCATGTGCTCGATCATTTTGAGCACATGAAGGCCAACTAGGGTTATAGGTCAAGCGACTTCCAAACAGTGTTTTTGACACCTTGTACCTCTCATGTCGAGCATTCCCTTCGTAAAACTCTTTGAGGTGTAGAATAATGGCAGCATCGTCCATATTCTTATGCCTGCTTTTGCAGCACTGGTGTCATTGATGCAACATCAAGCATTGAACGCCATCAGCATCATCAAGGAACTTTTGATAAGTATCCTTTACTTCCTGAGTGGCATCAGGATCAAGCTCAGCCATGAATGACTTATCAAGGATATACAATTTATTTTCGGACTTAAGTATAATTCGAAGATTACGATACCACTATGAGAAATTGGATCCATCCAACCTGTTTTCTTTCTCGATTATCAGTCGTTGGTTCATAATGCTCATTTTTAAGTGAATCTACAATTCAGAAAAGTAAAGTCAATATAATGTTCATTATTTCTTAATATAGTCTTTTATTAAAAAACACTCCCACTATTTTCCTCAGGCCAATAGCCCTCACTATTAACTCGGGAAAGCTCGTTGGCTTTCCTAGTGGATTGAGATCCCATCTGGCCCATTTCAAACCTTTGCTGTGGCGAACAAGCCAAAATGGGTTGATTAGGTAGGCCAACAAACTTAATCCACACCAGTTGATAGCTCCCACTACCAACCTTAAATGCGAAGTAAGACAACAAGCCAATCATACAATCCAACGGTCTAGCCATCGTCCTCAAGTGTGATTCCCAGTATCAGTAGAGTGGACACTACATGTTGCCACGTACACTCAACATGTGTACTTTTCTACTATGCCTATGATGAGTTTATCAACCTTCGCTGTGGCGAACAAGCAAAACTGTCATTTTAAGTTGAACCATCATCATTAAGGAAAACTCCAATGAATTTTAACCTCCCATTGGTAGAAGTGTACCCTTCGCTGTGGCGAACAAGGTTCCGACGAATAGTGGTTTGATTAAAACCATGGTGATGGAAGGCATACATGACTTAATATATCTTATTTGAGGGTTTTTATTTAATGTCTCATCATATTATTATCTTTGTTAGAATGTCATTGTTTGACATGTTATTGAACATTCAACCTTAGCATGCATTCTAAACAAAATAAAACGTGCCGGTACATGGCCCATGAAAACCAATTTCCTCCAGCCTAGAGGAATCGGTAGGTCAACCTAGGGTTTAAAAATAAATCTTGGATCTTCAAGTTATTCCTCTTCATAGCTCTTTCGTTTCTTCTTCACGATCATTGCAAATAATTTTATAATAAAAAACCTATTCTAATTTACATCGATAAAATAGAAACCTCGCGTTACATATGAGGGGAGTGAGATGAGAAGAAGAAATACATGGAGATTTAAGAGAGAGAGGGAGGACACGCAGGTCCTATTTGTTTATAAAAATTACAAACAAACCCAATAAACAATAAACAATAGGTCTAAGGCTCATGTACAGGGCACCATGCAATTATCAAGCAAGAACATTGCATACATTAAAAAACAATCAATTTTTTGAATTGGGTGGGTTGAATTATGAAGTTACCACCTTAAACGTCCAGAATGAATATTCGCTTTAAAGGTTCAAAAAATTGCAATTTAGCCCCTATGAGAAAAAGGGAAAGCAAAAACGGAACAGTAGGTTTCTTGTCACAGGGAAGAAATTCTTCACCCCAGCAAAGTTCATGCACACATGGTCGCTGCAGCGAAGTTTTATTTTGCCATGACGACCGTGAACTTCCATAAAACACAAATCGTTCCAAAGAGTTTTATGCCGCGGTGAAGTTTTATTTCGCTGCGGCTAGATCTACTTTTCCAGGAATTTGGCTACGGCGAAGGTTTATTTTGTTGCGGCCAGATTCACTTTTTGCATCTCGTCGCGGCCAAGTGATATTTTGCCGGGCTAATTGCAAAATAGTGAATTAGACACAGTAACATCTTTTGCAATTTTTCACATAATGACACAGATCCAAATCAAATCGAATGCTTAAACATTCGACTAGGACACCAACCAACCAATACAAAATCAATCAACACATTATTTAATCAACTGATTAATTGAGACATTCAACATACAGAATTTTTCCAGATTTAGAAACACTTCACATCATGCAATAACATATTATCAAACAAATATACATGTTATCAAACATCAATTAAACAATATAATCTAATACCTGAGGCTCTGATACCATTGTAAGTAATTGATCTACCATACGTAGCGGAAAAATAAAAATTCAATCGGTAAATCAATTACCTTTCTTTGCCAAGATCCGAGTATAGATTATACTGTTTGCATGTTTATAAACAAAATCTGTATAAAGTAAATCCATTCAAGGATTAGAATACTTACGTATGTTTGGAGGCTCCTCTGGATATCTCTGACTTCGGACAGGGAACACTGCCTTCACGGCGGACCGCTCACTGCTGTTCTTGTTCATTGTCCATTGTTCACTGTTCACCATCCACTGTTCACTTATCGCTTAAGCAATTCTTCGTAAAATAACTCTTGGTCGCTTAAGCGATTTTAGATTGCTTAAGCAATCATTTGTGGAAAACTCTTGCTCGTTTAAGAGATATATGTGGTCACTCATATACGTAATTGTTTGGTACCATGGCTGTCTTTAAGTTAATTAATTTCGAAATGACTGTGATTGGGATACATTTCTACCTCACTCATTTCCCTCCTAAATCCGAAAAGAATTTGTATCGCAAAATTAAGTAATTTATATCAATCTAATCCATCACAACTCAAAATATAAGAGACATCAATGTAATTGAAAGTTTAAAGACATCAATGTAATTGAAAGTTTAAACTTAAAATCATCCATAATAGTGCCGAACCACAATAATTCCTAAGACATTTAACTCTAGTTCTGATTGTAATAAAATTTCCTCCACCCAAACAATTGCAAAGAAGAACCCAATTCCAAGTATCATTTTTCGTACCATTTCCCTTCCATACATTCTCATTTCCCTCCTGTGACCACCTGCTAACCAGCCTCTGAGAAGTTTTCAAATTCTGTATAATCACTGTCCGAGATCATTGTTGGTACCATGCCTTGCCAGGAGGCTTGATTGCAGATGCCTCCTCATGCCAACCAGCCTTTGAGAAGTTTTCGAATTCTGTTTGCCAGGAACCTGTCTGAGATCATTATTTGGTATCATGCCTTCCCAGCAGCCTTGATTGCAGATGCCTCCTCATGCCAACCAGCCTTTAAGAAGTTTTCGAATTCTGTTTGCCAGGAACCTGTCTGAGATCATTGTTTGGTACCATGCCTTCCCAGCAGCCTTTATTGCAGATGCCTCATCTTGCCAACCAACCTTTGAGAAGTTTCCTCTCATTGTTTGCCAGGAACCTGCAAAATTATCTAGCACACACCTGTAGACACGTCAGCTTTTGTAAATTAAAAAAAAACACGTAAAAAAGTTACAGAGTGCAAGATTGAGAAGTTCACTCAGTTTGTCTTTTTCGGTAAAGCTCCATATAAGCATGACACCTACAGTATCAGCACCACAACCCAAGTTTCAACATCAACATCAACATCAACATCACATAAACTACAAAATTCAAAGTCCAATTGGGTTCTGGTCACTCAAAACGGATCCATCTGCCCATGGAAGCAGTCGATAGCCTAGCACTCCCGACAGGCTCTCATTGTTTCGTCATTCAAGCTGTCCATCGGGGTGTTGGTCATGTCAAACTAAATAAATTTCAGGGCATATGCCCCACATTCAGCACTACAATAGGAAGAAGACATTAGCATTAGGATAAACTTATAGAACAATTGTATTATGTAAGTTAGTTTTATACAAAATTTACCTTGACTTATTTATTAGGATGGTAGAGCGCTTAAGTGGCCACTTTCTGGTTAGTACTTGATCACCCAAGTGCCCAAACATCCCACTGTCACGCAATAGCCGTGGGAACAACCTGGACAGTGGCTCCAACTCGACCTCTAACTGCTTGTCTCGATAAATAGTTGGGTTGCAGTCAAGGATCTTTAGCAACCCCTCCTCTAGATGCGCGACGACTGCTATCCAGTGCATCTCTCTGACGAGGATGATGCAGTAGACTCTTTTAATAAAGGCCCAACCGTGGCCATATTTGGGCCTTTCCCCCCATACATACTGCATAATCTTGTCAGTAAACTGAAAATCATCGGGATGCAGTCCAACTCTGAGGCCAATCTTTTTCGCTTCGCTCCTTTTGCTGCACCTCTACCAACGACATTTTTAATTAAAATGCGATATATCGAAACAAGCGTTTGGCCAAACGCCACATCAGTGATGGCATAGTCGGGATACAATAGATTACCATCACTAGTCTGTTGTAGCCTCATCAGTGCCAATATCTCATCGATGTGCTGCATCAAATAAAAACAACAAGATAAGTATGAAAAACATAGGCAAAAATAAGGAAAATTAAGCGAAAATAACTCACCGAGTCCTCAAGCCACGTGCCCATAGTCAACAACTTTTCAAACCATTCCCGGGGATAATCCCCTGTCTTATACTTTATATGGACATTACTTCCTGATTCATTGTAATAGGCATAGAAGAGTTTTTTCTTTTCCTCTATTGGCCTATACAAATCGACATTTGAGTCCCTTTTCGCTTGCCCACTTCCTCCCCTTTCCTCCATTTTTACATCCCCGCTTCCTTCGCGTCCCACCTCACCTTCCTCCATTATCACTACCCCACTTCCTCCACCAACCTCCTTAACCTCCTCCATTTCTGGTTCTTCCTTCATTTGTTTCTTAATTTTCCTCTTCTTTACTTGTGTCACTACCATTTAAGGCGATTTGACAAACTTGCTCTTTCGGGTTTCTCTTTTCAGCCCAGTTTGCACTTCAACCGCTTTTAATTCTCCACCAACTTCCTCCTCCACTGTACCAACTTCTCTGCCAGCTTATCCACTTTCTCCTCCACCCTTTTCATGCGCTCTTCCATCTTGTTAAACCTATCATAAACGGCTGTTGTAAAACTCTCAAACAGGCCATTTATGAGGTCAACCACCTCATTCTCCCGACGCCGATGTCTCGACAAAGCAGTACTTGTTGTATTGGTTTGCTGAGGCATACAAACCTCTTCCTCCCTCTTCTCCTCCTCTTCCTCGGGCCTCCCGCCGATTGGAGCTTCATCATCCTCGGCATCAACCACGTTGTCAAGCAGTGGCCCTGCAACTACACTCACATACGTGACCCCTTTTAGGTCTCGCATGTAACGCCCTACTTGAGGTACGTAGCTAATGTTTCTTCTTTTGCTCTTATTTGAGTCGGTTTATTAGTATTATTGTTTGGTTGGCCTTTGATTGAGTGGTATGTTGAATGCTAGCCTTGAAATTGGTTGAAAATAGAAGAAGTTTAGTGTTCCAGGCTTCGCCAGGACGAAAAAGAATCTTCACCGTGGCGAAGAGGTGTTGAAGCCCACGGGGAAGCTGTTGGACAGTTTCACCGCGGTGACAAAAGCTTCTTCGCCGCGGCGACGTGCCGACCAAAATGTTTGTTAAGTTTTAGATATTTTCTTCCCTAAGGGCAATTTGACCATTCTACCCCTAATTAGTAGGAAAAGTGGGGAGTAAAATGTAAGAAATTTTCATGGAGAATATGTTAATATGGGGGTGTGTTTGTAATGAATCAAAGGATATAGATGGAATTCCCAAGGAAGAGTAAGGGCAAAATGGGAATGCTTGTGCATAAATTGTATTAAAAGGAATTAAGTCATTGCAAACCTTTCATTCTTCTTCTCCACCGCCACTCTCCTTTCTTACTTCCTCTCAATTTCTCTTTCATTTGTTCAAGGATTTTTAGAGGGCTTTTGGAGTGATTTGGGGTAGAAAATCAATCTAAAGTATCCTAAGGTAAGGATTCTTGCTTTGGATGTGAAGTTTTGTGACATTTTGTGTATATTTGAATATTGAGGTCTTTTGGTTGAATTGTTTAAAGGGTAGAGAAAAGTCAAGCAAACTAAGAGAAAGGAAGTGCTAGTGAGATCTCTCCATCACAAGGTAAGTAAATCCCAACCCAAGTAGAGATTTGAGAACTTTCTTGAATAGAGAGTTAATAGCAATTATGTATGTATGTATATACATGTGATATGCTATGTTATTAAGATTTAAATGGAGATAATTATTGCTTTGTGGTTGTTCATACACTTCAATTATGAGAAGTGAGATGTGGGTTGGAATGTAGTTTGAGATGGAATTGAAGGATATTGAGAAATCCTTTTTGGAAGTGTTATTCTATGGCAGGATTTATGGCTATGTGAGGGAGTTTTCTCCCATTTTGGATGGTTAGAGAAAAACATAGAATTATTGTTATAGTAGAGTTTTGTTATGCACTTGAGTTGTTTGATGAAATGCCTAATAGAGGTTTGAGCATGAGTAGTGAACCTTAATTCTTGCAACATTGTATGTTGGCATCTCATAAGTGCATTTGTGGAGATGAACCATCCATATGCATTAATTGTGCATTGAGAAGTGACTTAAAAAAGAGTAGAAAACTTTGTGTATGCACTTGCTCTATGAGTAGAGAACTTTGTGAATGCAACTACTGTAAGGGTAGAGAGAATGAGAAGTGCTAGAGTAGAGTGAATGAGAAGAGCATTAGAAACGGGTTGATGCTTTGTAATCGTCACCCGATAGTTATTAGAAACGGGTTGATGCTTTGTGATCGTCACCCGATAGTTATTAGAAACGGGTTGATGCTTTGTGCTTGTCACCCGATAGTTATGAGAAACGGGTAGTTGCTTTGTGGTCTCCACCCGATAGTTATGAAAACCGGGTAGGTGCTTTGTGATCCCCACTCGATAGTCATTAAGAGCGGGTTGGTACTATGTGAACTCCATCCATCAGTCATGAAGAGTGAGATGGTGCTGTGTGAACGCCATCCGACCGTACCTTCGGTAAGATGAGGCCATGACATTAGTAGAAAACAATAGAAAGAAAGAGTGAGGAAGGAATTAAGAAAAATAGTTAAGGGGATAGACAAATAGAGGGTTTACTTACTGAGCATTATTTTGTGCTCACCCCGTCATTTTCCTTTGTGGATGCAGGATCTAGGTGATGATGCAGTCGGAGGGGCGTCGGCAAGCGAGGAGCAATAGCTACACCGTTTCCCCTGTTTTTGTCTTTTTAAATGGCATTTTGTAAATAATGCTTTTTGTATATAAAAGACTTATTACATATAATAAAAAGAAAATTTTTGGGCCCATTTTCTATTATTATTATGCAAGCATTTTACTAGTTTCTGAGGGTTATTCTGGTTTGCGCCTTTTTATTGTCATGCCGCCCCACCCCACAGGAGTTCCTCGCGGTGCCCACACAGTACGTGACTCACTGATCTTGTCCCCCTCAAGGGATTTCTTTCGCCTCCCCACCCTCGAACCCAAGACCAGGGGCTATAGTCAAGTGGAGCTAGCCCGATGGTACTCACCATGCTTCCCAATTGACTATGCCCCTTGGTCTTGGGTTCAGTGGGGGAGGCGAAAGCCCTGGGGAAGAGGGGGACGCTCCTAGAGTCAGTACCTATGTGGGACGCTTGCAAGGAACTCTGTGTGTGACATGTACAGCATCAGGCGGTCTATCGTTCATCCCTTTCATCTTCCAGTGCTTTGAAATATGTGACATAATCCTCTTCCGCTTCATCCCCAGCAGCGGTGAGAGAGGGGAGACGACTCCACAGTAAGAAACAAAATCAACCAGTTGAAGCGACATTTTAAATCAACTGCATATTCAAAAGCTTAATCCTTTAATCTTACCCCAGCCGCTTCAATCTCAATGGGTACACCTCTCGACATGCCACCGCAACATTCTAGGAAATTGCTGTTGCATAAAGGTGGAAAAGTAACCCGCCCGGCCCGGCCCGCGGCGGGTTACATCTGCTGGGTGGGTGGGCTTAACCTGCCCGCCAACAAAGGCGAGTCGGGTTAGGCCCACCAATTTGGGGAAAATGGCTGGCCCAGCCCGGCCCGCCAACCCTAACCCGCCGGGTTAGGCGCGGTCTGGGCCGGGTTAGCCCGATTTTTTTTGTTTTTTTAATTTAACTTTTCAAATAAATAATTATAAATATAATTGTTTTTAGTTAACTTTTCAAATATCAATAATTCAATTCAATTCAATTTTTTTTTTTTGTTAACATTTCAAATATTAATTCAATTTTAATACAATAAAATTGTAATATAAGAAAAATTAGACTTATTCATTTATCAAAAAATAAAATAAGAAATTACGACAATTATTGCCTCGTTAAAAACCTCACCAAGAAAAACCCAATGGGAGAAAAACTTGGTAAAGAAAAAAGAGTGCAATAATTGACAATTAATTTACAAATTACATTTTACAAAACAACTAATTTGGGGGTGGTTCACTAGGACCTCCCTCATCTGTATCATCTATATTACAAAATTGAAATGATTCTACTAAAGTATTGTCGATAACCTCGTATTGATCTTGATGGCGCGATCGTTCCCAATCTCGAAAACATGTGAGGACTTCAATCATTTTTGGAGCAAGTTTAGTCCTCCTTTCATTTAAAATCCTTCCACTTACACTAAATGTTTGTTCGGATGAGACGGTTGAGACAGGAACAGCGAAAACATCCAAGGCAAGTCTTGATAATACTGGAAAAATACATTTTCTAGCTCTCCAATACTCTAAGATATCAAAGTGACCTGTTGAAAACATTTCGGGGGTTGCCAAATATTGTTGAAGTTCATTACTCTGCGACTCCATGGAGGACAACATATTAGTTGTTGTTGTTGTTGTTGGTGGTGCTTCTGAAGAGGAGGCTGTGCTTCAGATTCGGGTCCTCTTTGGCCTATTCAGTGCATTCCAAGAGTATAAGTCTTCATTTGTTGTTTCTTCTGCTATAGCTTCTCTGGATATTTCGCCTCTTTGCGACTGCGGGTTCCCATACCTGTTTTCATATTGGAAATATACTTCGAAAAGACTATTTTTAACCTCTCATATTTGATTGACATATGATTCGGTTTGTAAATTTTCACTTAAATTGTCAAGACCATTTTCTAAACGTGCTAATTTAATTCTAGGATCAAATATAGCACCTAAACAATAAAGAAAAGGAATGGCTTTCCAATATTTCAAAAAAAAAAATTTCCATTGCCTTTATTGGTGCATGTAAAATTTCATTGTCTTTGTTTTTTTGTAAATAACTCGGAAATTTTTATAATTGCATGTATTACCAATGGACTAGTAGGATAATACACACCAGAAAGTTGTAAAGTGGATTGGTAAAAACATTTGAGAAAAGAATGAAATACTTTAGCTATCTTCCAATCATTTTCCACCAAATGATGAGGACCTTTATTATTTGCTACAAAATAACTAATTATATTAGCATAAGGTAAACATGAATCAAGCATTAAATAAGTACTATTCCATCTAACAGGCATATCTAATGCAAAAGTTCTAGGAGACATATTTGATTTTATACAAGCTTCTTGAAATTCAGCATTTCTTTTATTACTACCAGTAATCCAAGCTAAAGATTCCCTAATTCTATCAATATTTTGTTTAATTGTTTTCATACCACTTTTCACAATTAAATTAATAACATGACATGCACAACGTTGGTGAAAAAACTTCAAATTGTTATATAAAAGATAATTATTTTGAAAAAATTCTATAGCTTTACTATTAGAACTTGCATTATCTAAAGTTAAACTTATCATTTTATCAATAATATCATAATCTTCTAAAACTTCAACAATTTTATTATAGATTTCTAAACCACTATGATCCACATCCATTAATCTAAATCCTAATAAAGATTTATTTAATTTAAATTCATTATCAAAATAATGACTAGTCACACAAATATAATCTTGTTTAGCTCTACCACTCCAAATATCGGCAGTTAAAGCCACACTAATATGATAAGTATGAAATTTATTTTTTAATTCTAATTTCATTTTTTTAAACAATTTTATTAAATCATTTCTAGTTGCAGTTTTAGAATAACTTTTAAATCCTGGAAAAAATGAATTTTGAACAAATCTTTCAAAATATTTATCTTCTGCCATATCAATAGGTTGATCAGATGCAGCAATATATAAAGCTAAGCTGTTCCCTATATACATCAGAAGTATAACGCCAAGTAGTACCCATATTAGTTATTTGAGTTTGATTGCTTTCTCTATTTCCATGTTGATTAATATGTTTATTAGCATGCCTTTTTAAAGTACTAGTACCATTACCTGAATCAGCTTTATAAAGATTTGCACAATATTTGCATCTTGCTTTCTTGACTTGAACGCCATTTTCTGTCTCGTAAAACTTGTCGAAATGTGCCCAAACGTCTGATGTGTGTGTTTTCGCTTTCGACGGCAATTGATGATCCCGTCTCAGCTTGAGATGAAGTTGGACGAGGACGACGATTACGAGGACGACTTCTAGAACCACCGGGAGCTATTGGAATCGACGACATATTTTGAGGTGTATCGGATTCTGAGACTGGGATTGGGACAGCGGGACTATTTGAATCTCCTGCATTTATAATAAAATCAGCGGGACTAGGACTAGGATAATAGTTTTCTTCATCATTGAAATTGATGGGAGAGAAATATCTATCCATTGTAGACTTGTAGTTGAAAAAAAAATTGATGTAGAAGAAATAAAAATTAAAGAAAGAGAATTGGAATATGGAAATTGGAAATTTGGAATTTGGAAAATTGGAAATATGAATTGAAAATTGCAAAAACTAATAAAAATTAAAATAAGAGCAAATTGATAACAAAAAGATTAAGAGAATAAATGAATAATTGAGAGAATAGAGATTAGAGAATATGAGAAAATGAGAGAATTTGAGTTGTGAGAAAAATATGAGAGTTTAGGGCCAATTTATAGAAAAAAATGGGGAAAGAAAATGACGAAAAAGTCCCCTCCAATGGCTATAAAACGGCTATATTTCAAGGGTAATTGAAAAAAATAAATAAATTTTACAATTTTTTTTTAATTTTTTTTGCCAACCCTTGTAATGGGTTGGCACGGGTTCGGACGTTGGCACTGCTTAACCCTGCTGGGCGGGTTGGCACAATAACCCGCCCGCAACTCGGGCTGGGTTGCGGTCCTCTTGCAGAGAGGACAAAATAGCAACCCGCGGGCCGTCGGGTTGCCATGTTGCAACCCGGCCCGCCCGGGTTGGCCGGGTTAGGCTGGCGGGAGTTCACTCAACTCCAACCCGCCTTGCCATTAAGGCAGGCCGGGCTGAACCCTCTTCATTACGGGCCGGGTTAGGGCTGACCTGCCTAACCCGGCCCATTTATTCCACCTCTACAGTGTTGCACATCCAAACTATTGCTCCTCCCCCCCACCTTAGCGAAGATAGGGATGGCCTCATACATCCAAGCCTACATTGTAAAAAAACAGTCCATATCATAATTCAAACACATATATTACAAAAAATATCACAAAAAGCTATTAATATTTACCTGCATTGCCCATGGGAAGCCAAATAAATTGTACGTGCTTGGTTTATCCTTCCCAACCCATTGGGACTGCTTTAACGCCATGTCTGGTTTTTTCAAGCTCTTGATGGTTCGCTCAAATGATATCTGTCCCCACGGATAAGAATTAAAGAACTCCAAGTCGCTTGCAAACAACAACCAATCATTCTCAACAGCTTTCGTTGAGTCACCAGCCAATAAGATCGAATGTAAAAAATACCAAGCACACTTTTATCTTCTCTCCATCATTAAACCGAACTGTTTCTAGCCTCTCCTCTAAAACATGTCCTGTAATAGACTTTGCTGCCTGCAAAACCTTCTTACGAAACCTTATGACTCCCAGACTCTTCCTTATTGCTTCTGCCTCTGGCTTATCTGGCAATTTCCCACATCCTAAGCCCGTCACCAAGGCATATTCCATCATGCCAAAACGTAGTGGCTTTCCATCCACCACAAACCACATTTCTTTATTTTTATTGCATTTTACTGAGTGCAGCAACATGTAATGCACTCCCTGCCCCCAAAATGCCATTTTCCGATTTGTTCCGATTCTTAAAAATCGACCGAAACAAGTGTCTTCGAAATCTCTTGCACTATGCCTCATTCCAACTAAAATCTCATTTATTCTGTCAAAAACATCCTAACTTGACCTGACCGTCACCCTTGTAGGGAAGTAGGGTATTTTATTGCTTACAAGCTCTAACTCGTAGTCTCTATAGTTTACGGTTTGCACAATCTGTACAATCGATATAAACAAAATGTCAGCAACAAAAATAAACCAAAACAACTAATAAACAAAATATCAGCAACAAAAAATTACCTCTGTGGTCGCTTAAGCGATTTCAGATCGCTTAAGAGATCTTAACTCTGCCTCGTGCAAGATCTCTTAAACAATCTGAAATCGCTTAAGCGACCAAGAGTAAACTAAAAGAATCTCTTAAGCGATACAAAAGATTGCTTAAGCGATCTTATATCTAAGATGATTCTGCCTCAGACAAGATCGCTTAAGCGACCAAGAGTAAACTGAATCAATCGCTTAAGCGATACAAAGGATCGCTTAAGCGACCATGAGTAAAAAATATTAATCGCCTAAGTGATACAAATGATCGCTTAAGTGACAATACTCCCAAAACAAATACGTACCCTTTCTTCGGCCTCCTCCTTGTCGCTTGAATCCTCGGAAGACTCCTCCTGGCCTGAATTCTAGCCGGACTCCTCCTCCTCGCCTGACTCCTCCTCTTCAGAATCATTTTGCGATTCTTCTCTCTGTTGTTGTGCCGCCGTCATCTCCTCTACCCGTGGACCACCTTCACTGATCAGATGATCCACTAGAGCAGCCATTGAATTGCTTGCACCACCAGAATCTAGGATTCGAAGTGGCGTTGGGTTTTCCTCCTCATTGTGAGTGTCAGCCATGGTTTTGGATTGAATTTGGTGTCAAAATTTACAGTTTTGATCGGAAATGTGGACTATCGTCGGAAATCACACAGATTCTATTTAGGGTTCAAGAAATCGATTGAAAATCGCGACTGTATCGTCGAAAATCGTGAGTGTATTCCGTTTAGGGTTCAAGAAATTGATTTTAGGATTGAATATGGTGTGAAAATTTGCAGGTTCGATCGGAAATTGCAGTGTCTCCCTTTGGTTCAAGAAATCGGTTTTTGCCCTAATGAATTTCGATTAAGCAAGGTGAATAAGTGGGGCTTGTTTTGTAAATTTCAAATTTTAAAAACTTTCATTATTTATGATTCGGCCTACATATGTTTTAATCTTTTCATTTTAAACCATTTTACGTGTTTAATGAATCCTAGCTATGTCACGCCAGCTTCTCTAAATAAAAAAAAAAAAAAATGAAAAACATTTTCAAGGTCATTTTGTTAAATGGAAACTTGGGATGGCTGAGCAGCTAAATTTTCTCAAGTTTAGGCCGCGTATGAATTTCTATTAATAAATTCCATAACCACTCATCTTTTTTTGTGCATGATGCCAATGCTACAAATTCTACAGCCATGGTATAGTCTAAAATACATTGATAGGATCCAGTGAATTAGCCCTGGTATGGTTGCACCCATTAAGTACTACATGAAAAGTTTATTTAATTAAACACATTTCTTGGGTTCTTAACGTTGTCATTTACCACATTAATTCGATTTTTTTTTTATTCTATCTCTTATTCACTCGAGATGGCTCGAAACTTTGAATTACAACAAAGATAAACAAAGTAGCAAGACAAGACTTAGAAAGAATCGAATTTTCCCATTTTTTCCTATTTTGCCGCATCAATTCCCATTTTTTGTTTGCTTTTTGTGTGTTAAAGAGTTTGCATAATGGGTTTTTGTTTTGCTGTTAGGAGATAATATTATAACTAAATAGAAACTCGATATGGACTCCTGTATACATTTTTCGTAATCAATTTATTTTAGCACATTTCCTGGGTTGTTAACGCTCTCATTTACCGTTTCAATTTTCGGTTTCTCCCATTTCTTTCATTTTCTACCTCTCATTTATGCACCGATTTTGGTTTTTTTCGATTCCGTCTTTCATTCACCCGATATGTCTTGAAACTTTTAATTACAACACTGATTAACAAAATAACGGGATGAGACTAAGACAAAATTGGACTTTTCGATTTTTTCTGTTTTTGTAGCATTGATTCTAGTTTTTTGGACTCCGTTACACATCGGCACGGGATGTCTCAAAACTTTGAAACACAACATCAACAAACAATGAAAGGGGTGAATACGAAGGAAAAAGTGAATCGGGGCAAAAAGAAAAAGCGAATTGAGACAAAAAGAAGGTTGCAACATGAGGACTTTGCAAGAGGTCATCAATCCTATTACTGCTCTTGCCCAAGGATGTTTATATTCAAGTTATAATGGGATGCGCTGTATTAATGTTGGTATGGTCACACTAATTAGGTATTATGCAATCAATTTATTTAAGAACTCTTCTTGGGTCGTTAATAGCCTCATTTAATGGAAAAGCTCGAAAATATCGGATGGTGAAAAGGATATAAAATATCTGTGTCAATAAGAGGACTAAGTCAATTAAGAATTCTATAACTTTTATTTTTTTACATTAATTAAGTTATAATAATATAATTTTAATTAAAAAAATGAAAAAAATGCAATGAATGTTTGTCTATGTTATCCATCATAATATCTGAGGAAGGAAGAAAATAAAAAAAAAAGGCAAAGAGAAAGAGAATGAAAATAAAAGAGACGGAGAGAAAGGAGTTAGTCGACAAATTGAGAAAAGAGAAAAAGAGCAAGAAGGAAAGAAAGCTAAAAACCAAACTAAGAAACTACTAATCTGAGCTTTAATTTTCATTAACTTAGAAGTTAACAAAAGCTTCCCATACACACAAGTAAAATTGCATTTAATCAATACAAGAAAAAAGATATTCCTCCACAGAAAAATTGATAAATTTATTGACTATTCTAAAAAAAGGTCAAAAAATTTAATTCTTATCAAATTCTTAACTGTTTATAAACGGTCAAAGATTTGAGATAATCTTTGACTATTATTAATTGTCAAAGATTTTGTAAAAATAAAGTTATATAATTTCATTCTTTGACTATTATAATCTTAATCCTTATATTCAAGGATTAAGTTAAAAAACAAAAATTGAAATTTGTACAAAGGTTTCCCACCGCCAAAAACCCATTTCATCCGCCAAAAACCCATTCTCGCCCAAATCTCTTTTACTCAATCAGATCCTGTAAACCCTAATTCTTTCTTTGTCTTCTGCAACCTGACATTATCACATTATCACTTGTTTCATTAGTTCCCGGTAGCACCAATAAACTGTCAAGTCATCTTCTTCACCACCTCCGTCGCCGCAAACTATCACCTATAGGTATTTCGTTGATGTTATTATCACGCATCATTCGCCAAATGTAAAACATTCCCATAAATAAAAGCTCTTTCATTACTTGAATTGGTGTATAATTTTAGTATTGGTTAATTCTTTTATTAGTCTCTGTTATTTTGAGCTATAAATCATTTAATGATATGTTTTCTTCAACTTTGGCAGCTTATTTCAAACGCAAAAGTTGAAGAACTACCACTCTTTGTTCCTTTACATCCCTTTGAAGGTTGGTTTCCAATGTCTGTTTTGATTTATTTATTTTAAGGTATGTCTGTAGAATAAATTGTTTATTTATTTATTTTAATTTTTGATGGTTTTA
Organism: Pistacia integerrima; assembly: GCA_026225825.1. Lineage (NCBI taxonomy): Eukaryota > Viridiplantae > Streptophyta > Magnoliopsida > Sapindales > Anacardiaceae > Pistacia > Pistacia integerrima. The sequence goes on along the minus strand of CM047742.1, from coordinate 17,106,850 downwards.
TTTAATCACTAATTGAACTTTTTATTTTATTTTAATATTTTCTTCTTCTTAGTCCGAATTTTGATGTCTAAAGTCTAAACTAAACATTGCTGAGGATTGTTTAAAACTGGTTTTTTTTTTTTTTTTTTTTAAATTAAATTAAATTTTTTAAAATTATGAAGTTTGGTTCTGAAATGGGTTTGCCTTGGTGTTATCACCAAGCCGAGTTCATTTCATACGATTCATGGATTATGTTAAGGTCTACAAAACTTAGTATTATAGTTCTATTTTGTGGAAAATTTGATACTTCAGCATATAGCTAACATGGGTATTTCTTTAATTTTGATTTATCTTATTTATTGCTTTTTTTTTTTGGGTGGCTTGATAATATTTAGTTTGAGTTCAACAATTATAACATTAGCTTTGTATTTTATAGTTGCAAGTGCATTTCCTTACAGAAAACTTGAGTTTGTAGTGATGTAGAAATAGTTTTGGCTGCGTTTGGTTGGATATTTTTATTCATATTTTCAGCTCGATTTTGGAGATAACGTTTGGTTGAATATTTGTGTAATAGAATCCTGAGAATATTATTGCGACACTTCCTAACCATTTTATGACCGTTTGAAGACAATTACAGGCCTAAAGTTATTTGTGAGTTGACTTTTCTTCTTTCATTGCTTCTTCCACTTTTTTCTTCCACTTTTTCTACATTCTTCTTTCACTTTTTCTTCACATCACCTGTTCACTTATATTATATTAATAAATTATTTATAAAAAAATATATTAATTAAATATTCAACATAAACATCAAGGTTAAAATACTCTATCAAACACATATTTTATAAATCATATTCTCGTAATTATAACCCTATCCAACTATCCAATACTATCCCTAAAATCCTATCCAAAATAATGAACCAAATGCACCATTTGTGTGTTTGTGTTGATATTAGAATATAAGTGGAATTGTTTTGCTGATACAAAGTAAATGATCTTGTACCTTAGTGATAGTTATTTAGCTTCTAGTAACTTGAGCGCTTCAAATATTCTATTTTGTTGAGCTCTATGGGAATGGTTTGTTTAGAGTATTTTTGAGTTCATTTCTAAGTTTTCAGTTCAAGGGAGAAATTTTAAGTGGTGGAGTAGTGTGATTTATCTTATGTGATAAACAATTGAAAAGTAAGGTGTAGAGCATCACTAGTTAGCGATGTGCAAAATATGACAAATGGGGGAGTGAATAATAGAGTGAGAACATGTGAAGATGTAGGGAAGGGGAATCTCCGCTCAAAGATTCTTTAGGGACTTTTTACACTTCATGAACTGTTGATTTCAGCTTGGTGTTAAAGATTTTTGTTTGTGATTTGCAGGTTGGAATGCTTCTTCGGTATCTAAGAAAACCAAGACAAGAGGCTTCATCGTCGAGCCCTTAGCAGCAATAATAGTAGTTGATTACTTAGAGGGGCCGTTTGGTTCGAGGGTAAATAAGATAACGAGAGTCATATTTGTTTATTTTGCAAGATTCCTGTGTTTGGTTAAATTGTAAGTAAGAAAATATTACGGTAATCTTTTATTGCGAATAGTGTTTACTGTTGGTAGTGTGGGGGGTATTCTTATTACCTTGTTAAGGGATGTTATTAAAACATTATTGGGGTAATATGATTTTTTTTTTCCATTTTGCCCTTAATTTAAAACCATTTCAGACACGATTGTCTTCAAATATCTACCAAATAATAATTACCCTGCACCCCTACATTTGAGAATTTAGCTAAAACACCCAAACCACAAAAAGTTTAAAAGTTAACAAAACACCCCCAACCATCCAAGATCACCGTTGATCGTGACTCACCACCGTCAGCCACCGACGTTAGCCATCGTAATGGTTCACGACCAACAGGATTTGGTCGGTCATGCTTCGGTAAGGCCTTTTTCGGCCATGGATTATAGATTCATGGTTGAAAATCTGGCGTTTCTATTAGGGGTGTTCAGTTTCGGGTACCTTGCACTTTTTGAAGGAACCGGAACCGACGGTTCCTTGAAATTTGGAACCAGAATCGGAACCGACGGTTTCGGTTCCTAGGTACCCAGAACCAAAACCTATAACAAAGGTTCTGGTTCTGGGTACCCTGTAAAATTACATGACCCCCTAAAAGTTTTTAAAATGACAAAAAAACCCTTAAAAACTTACAAATACCCCCTTACTTGGCATTTGTTAACAAACATAAAATTACAAATTATAAATTCAAAATTACAAACTCCATTACTTTGTAAAGGTAGATTCTCAAAAGTCAAACCAACTTACTTTAAATGTTATGAAATATAAATATAAATGTATTCACATTACTTTTTCTCCAAAAGTTTTTATTAACCTCCCTAATCTTTAATTTTATTTTATATTAGTTTCGGTTCCTGGTTCCTGGTTCCGGTTCTGGTTCCTAACTATAGGAACGGGAACCGCACAGGAACGGTTCCAAAAATTTGGAACTAGAACCTACCCATTGACGACTGGTTCTAGGTAGGAACCGGAACCAAACTCAGGGTATCCGCTCGTTCTGGTTCTAACCGGTTCTTTTGAACACCCCTAGTTTCTATGGCTGTCTCATGGGCAAAGATGTAGTCGTGAAATGGCCACAGATCTGGCCGTGAAAAGGTCAGATCTGTGGCCATGAAACAGTCACATATTTGGTTGTGAAATGGCCATCGATCTCGCCATTTTTCGGCCATGGATTTGTGATCTATGGCTGGTGCACGACCGGTCATATACGGTTAGTCGTGCGCCATTCTGTCGACTACCAATGGTGGCAGGCGGTGGTGGCTAGCTAGCTGTTTGTTAGTAATTGATCAGATTCGCGCAACAGAAAAATGTAATATTTAAAATGAATCGATCAATTACGCGAACCAAGATCCGAGTACATATTATAACGTTTTCATGCATAAACTGAAACGTAAAATAAAATTGTATTAAAAACAAATCCATACAAGGATTTAGTTCATACCGATGTTTGGAGGCTTTTCCAAATATCTCTGCTTTTGGAGATGAACACTGTTCACCGGTTACTGTTCACTATCTACTGTTCACCGTCTGTTGTTCATGTGATTCTTTGTTAATCGATCAAATGTAGGATCGCACTCACGGAAGTCCACACGAAGATAATTCGAAGAACTGACAATTGTTTTGCTAGAACAACTGTTGGCTTCAAGAATCAAGAACAATGAAAAGAAAAAGAAAAAATTTTCTTTTCACACAAAGGTGAAAACTTGTGTGTGAGAGAGAGAGAGAGGGTGGCTAGGGTTTTTAATTGAATGAATGTCTCTTTTTGTTTTAATTTTAAGTTGCTCTTATATAGTGCAAAAATTAAAACCCTATTCCAATTAGGAATAGTCATGGACTCCAGCCCTAGTTCACCCTTGCAACCAAACACATCTTTATGGTATTTTAATTAATTAATTATTATTATAATTAAAATCAATTAATATATATAATAATATATTAACATTTAATTAATAATAATAATCCATTTAAATATATATACATAGATATATTTAAATATAATCTCACTAATTTAATTTTAATATTAAAATTAAATACAGGCAACAACCTCAGTAAATTTATTTGCACTATGAGATTACCAAAATACCATTTCATCATTAAAGACGAAAATACCCTTCTCACAAACTGATTATTAAATTATCTTCTAAGTATGTGACCTGTAGGCTCTTCATCATATCGGCAATGTGTAGTATTACGATTAACACCAATTAATCGTCTCACTACACACAGACCAAGATTGGTTCCTAGAAAAGCATTATGGCCACCCGATAGATTCAGATCCAGCGAAATTGCAATCTGTCAACGATATGGTTACCATGCAATCCAATCATTTCATCATCTGTTATCTCATCAAGATTGAGGTACATAAATAGTGTCAATCCCAAATATCCTCGACATGTTTATATTCAGTTAATGGACCAATGATCGACATAATAAATTGGATTGAGCATCAACTTAATCCCACTGTGTCTATAGATTTAGTGTCATTGCCATTTACTGAATTATCTAGTGAGATAACTTCTCCCATATCCAGGAGTGATGAATCCTTTTTCGATCCACCATAGTCTCGATACACTTCTCAATGTAGTCAATCACTACTGTATTGATAGCTCTGAATAGAACTACATTGGGTTAATGTCAAACTACACCAATTGGTGTACAAGGCGCTCCGGTGATCTCAAGTCTAAGGACCACATGCACCACCATTCGTTAGAAGATTTATTCCATAGACACTGGGGTGACCATCCATATGGAATCCTCTGGTGGGTTTGTCCAGTAACCTTGCCTCAAGCAAGCACCCATGCGTTGCACCAGGTTATCGGCAAACAACCTTGACAAGTGAGATCAGTCACTACCTTTCGACAGGGTCGTTCAACGCTATGATAGTCTTACCGTATTATATGTGTCCTTGGTCAAAATAATACTAGGGCTATGGACCTTTCTAGAATGGTCATCATATGTGATCATAGGGTTTTCACTATCAAGATTTGAAACATTTGACACCATTGTCACGGTCTACCATCCTAAGGACATATATCATTACATATAACTATGATTTACACGATATAGAGGAATATGCCTTTTATTGAAAAATAAACATTTATTATAGAGTCAATTTTTACAATAATAGATTGGCTCTAAGGCACCTACTCCAACAATCTCCCATTTGCATTATAGCTAATCATTCATGTATTTAACATCAAATGACCCAAGTGCTCATCATGCTTCTGCTCCAACAGAAACTTCAACAGTGGGTTAGTAGGTATTCTGTAAATCTGCACATTCTCTTTCTGATTAACTTCTCAGATCAGATTGAATCGACTAAGTAAGTGTTTGGATTACTGGTGAGACCGTGATTCCTCAGCCACAACAATGGCTCCATTGTTATCGCAGTAGGACTTTATTGGATCAACAATGCTTGGAACCACATCAAGTTCAGTAATGAACTTCATAATCCAAACCGCCTATACGATTGTATTAAACAATGCGTTATACTTAGCATCAATTGTAGAGTCTGCTATAGTACTTAACTTCAAGCTCTTATAGCTCACTACAGCTCTAATGAGACAAAATATAAGCTCGGATTGTAAGCGAAAATCATCTTTATATGTTGGAGATTAGCATCACTGTATCTTCTTACAGTGAGCTCATCTTCCCCCCCATAATCCAAGATCATATCCTTAGCCCTTTTTTAGGGGTATTTAAGGATGTCCATTGACACTTATCTAGTGTCACTCATTAGGATCTGATTGATATATTCTACAAGTGCTGAATGCACATAAGAAATCAATCTGAGTACATAACACATTGCTTACTAAGATCTTATTGGTATCTTCTGCAAATGCTTAATGCACATAAGATACCAGTTCAAGCATGCAATCACAACATCGCTCTGTTGGATTCGATTGATATCCCCTACAAGTGCTTGATACACATGAGACGTCAATCTGAGCATACAAGATGGATCCACTTATTGAAGCATGTGGGATCCTCTTCATTCTATCTCCCTCAATGTGTAGTTTATGACACATATCCTCAGAGAGATAGACACTATGTGCCATCAGAAAAGATCCCTTCTTGGATTCTTCTACACTTAATCTCTTCAGTACCTTGTTTATGTACTCCGACTTGGACTAAGCAAACATCCTGATCTATTATGATAGATCTTCATTCTGAGAATGTAAACTGTTTCTCCTAATTTCATGTAACAACTGCTGTAAGCTAATACAATGCATGCATAATAACAATAGAAAATTGGGCCCGGAAACTTTCTTTTCATTATAAGTCATATGTCTTTTATACACAAAGAGTATTGGTTACAAAAAGTCATTTTAAAAGACAAAACAGGGGAAACAGTGTAGCTATTGCTCCTCGCTTGCCGACGCCCCTCCGACTGCATCATCACCTAGATCCTGCATCCACAAAGAAAAATAACGGGGTGAGCACAAAATGATGCTCAATAAGTAAAACCCTCTATCTGTCTATCCCCGTATGTATTACTCTTAATTCTTTCCTTACACTATTTCTGTTTCTATTTCTGTTTCTCCTAAACGTCATGGCCTCATCTTACCGGAGGTACGGCCGAATGGGGTTCACACAGCACCATCTCACTCTCCATGACTATCGGGTGGAATTCACACAGTACCAACCCGTTCTTAGTGACTACCGAGTGGGGCTCACGAAGCACGTACTCGGTTTTCGTAACTATCGGGTGGAGACCACCTAGCACCTACCCGTTCCTCATAAATTTCGGGTAACGATCACCAAGCATTAACCCGTCTCTAATCACTGTCGGGTGATGATCACAAAGCATCAACCCATTTCTAATAAATGTCGGATGATGATCACAAAGCATCAACCCCTTCTCTAATAACTAACCGAGTGGTGGTCACAAAGCATCCACCCGTTTCTAATACTTATCGGGTTACGATCACAAAGCATCAACCCATCTCTAATGGCTATTCGGGTGGTGATCACAAAGCATCAACCCGATTCTCATAACTGTCGGGTGATGATCACAAAGCATCAACCCATTTCTATTACTCTTCTCATTCACTCTATTCTAGTATTTTTCATTCTCTCTACCTTTAGAGTAGTTGCATCCACCAAGTTCTCTACTCATAGAGTAATTGCATACACAAAGTTTCTTACTCTTTCTTAGGTCACTTTTCAATGCACAATTAGTACCTATGGATGGTTCATCTCCACTAATGCACTTATGAAATGCCAACATGCAATGTTGCAAGAATTAAGGTTTACTACTCATACTTAAACCTCTATTAGGCATTTCATCAAACAACTCAAGTGCATTATAAAACTCTACTATAGCAATGATTCTAAATCTTTCTCTAACCATCCAAAATGGGGAGAAACCCCTTCACATAGCCACATAACCTGCCAAAGAAAGACATTTCCAAAAGGATTTCTCAATATCCTTTAATTCAATCTCAAACTACTTTTCCAACCCACATGTCACTTCTTATATTTGCAATGTATAAACAACCACAAAGCACTAGAAATCTCTATTCAAGCCTCAATAACATGGCATATAACATGTATATAACACACATACATAAGTGCTATCCAAAACCCTAATCAAGAAAATTCCCAAATCTCAACTTGGGTTGGGGTTTACTTACCTTGTTATGGAGAGACTTCACTAACTCTTCCTTTCACTTGGTTTGCTTGACTTTTTCTCTACTCTTAAACAAAAGAACAAAAACCCTCAATATTCAATATATACACAAAAACTCACAAGACTTCACAACCAAAGCAAGAATCTTTACCTTAGGATGCCTTAGGTTGATTTTCTACCCCAAATCACTCCAAAAGCCCTTTAAAACTCCTTGATCAAAAGAAAGAGAAATTAAGAGGAAGCAAGAGAGGAAAGTGGCATTGGAGAAGAAGAATGAGGGGTTTGCAATGTCTTAATTCCTTTTAATGAAATTTATACACAAGCATTCCCATTTTGCCTTTACTCTTCTTTGGGAATTCTATCTATATCCTTTGATTCATTACAAACACACCCCCATATCAACATATTCTCCATGAAAAATCCTTACATTTTACTCCCCACTTTTCCTGCTAATTAGGGGTAGAATGGTTAAATTGCCCTTAGGGAAGAAATCTAAAACTTAACAAACATTTTGGTCGGCCTGTCGCCGCGGCGAAACTGTCCAGCATGTTTCCCCATGGCTTCAACACCTCTTCCCCGCGGCGAAGCTTGGCACACTGAACTTCTTCTATTTTCAACCAATTTCAGGGCAAGTATTCAACACAACACTCAATCAAAGGTCAACCAAACAATATTACCAAGAAACCAACTCAAATAAGAGCAAAAGAAGAAACAATAACTACGTACCTCAAGTGGGGCGTTACATTTCATTATAGAGAAGCACTTGGATAACCAAATGTTTACCGACTGCAAGCTCGGTATATCATTCCTAATAAAAAAATATGTCATCGACATACAACACTAGGAATGCCACCACGCTCCCACTCACCTTCTTTTAGACACAGGTCTCATCTTTGTTCTTTATGAAACCAAAGTATTTTATGGCTTCATCGAAACGAATGTTCTAGCTTCTTGAAGCTTGCTTGAGTCTATAAATGGACCTCTGCAACTTGCATATCCTTTTAGCTTGTCCATCAAGAACGAAACCATCAGGATGTGCCATATACACATCTTCTTCAAGGTTTCCATTCAGGAAATCATCATTGACATCCATTTGCCAAATCTCTTAATCATGATATGCAACAATCATAAGCATAATTTGGATGGATTTAATCATGGCAATCGGCAAAAGGTTTCTTCATAGTCAATACCATGAATTTATTTGAAACATTTGGCAACTAGTCGTGCCTTATAAGTATGCACCTTGCCATCCATGTCAGTCTTCCTCTTGAAGACTCATTTATATCCTATGGGTTTTACCCCTTCAGGTGAATTCACCAGAAACCATGACTGGTTCTGGTACATGGAGTCCATCTCAGATTTTATAGCTTTAAGCCATTTAACAGGATCTGGATCTGATAAAGATTCATCGTAGGTTCTGGGTTCATTGTCTTGGTAGACCAATACGTCACCATGTTGAGTTACGAGAAAACCATATATCTCGTACTCACGACGTACTCTGCCAGATCTACGTAGCTCCTGTGCTACCTGAGGTGGTTCACTTTGATCCACAAGTTGTGGAGTAACCTTTTCCTGATGTTCAATGTAACGCCCACATGGAGGTACGTAATTTCATTTATGCTCTTATACCTTTAGTGATTTTTTTTGCTTAAGTTATTTTGAGAAAATGACTTAAACTTGCATTAAGGGTAAAATGGTCTTTTCACTCAAAATTAGTTGAAAAAGTGGGGAGTGAAAAGAGGTAGAATTTCATGGAGAATGTATTAAAAATGAGGGCATTATGGTAATTAACTAAGGGACATAGATGGAATTTTAAAGAAAGTACAAGGGCAAAATAGGAAAGTATATATATTAATATGAGATATTAAGAGTTCAAGCAAAAAGACCCTATCATTCTCTACTCCTTCTCACGCCACTTCACTCTCAATTTCTCTCATCTCTTCATCAAAAATCCCTTGGAAGCATCTCTTGAGTTACTACATTAACACCATCTGGTAACTCTATCTTAATGAGACAATCTACTTTAATAGGTTTTAAACCTAATCTCTCTAAAATCCCATGTGTAATGAATGAATGTGTAGCTCTAGAATCAATTAATGCATAAAGAGGAACTGAATGAAATAATAACTGACCAGTAACTGCGGATGGGCTAGCTTCAGCTTCACTCTGGGCTACTGTAAACACTCGAGCATTGGTACCTCTAGATGTCTATGCTGCGGGTGCAGGAGGGGCTTTATAATCTTTCATCATATGCCTTGGCTGTTGGCATCTATAGCATACATTTCGGCCCAAATCTCTAAGGCACTCCCCAGAATGATTTCTTCCACAGTTCTTGCATTGGGGAACTTCACTGGTTCTCGACTTTTTATTCTGCCAATCCCTCTTGTTCTTCTTGGGTTAAAACTTTTTCTTATTTCTCACCTCTCTATTAATGGGGGCATCAACTCTATCTCTATGTGGACCAAAAGGTGGAACACTGGGGGCTACTACTGATGGAGTTGTTGGGGTTAGCTTATTCACAAATATTTCTGCCCATAAAGCTCGTTCAAAGCTTCACTGTATGTCTGAGGGGGTTGGGCACCGGTCATCACATCTCGGGCTATTTCTGGTTTTAGCCCATGCACGAATTTATCTCTCCTCAACTCTGGTGTACTCACTACTCTTGGCACAAACCTGGCCAGGGAATTGAATTTCATTGAATATTTTTTCATTGAATTAGTCCCCTATTGCAAACTAATAAACTCTTGAATCTTTTCATGGACTCGATCAACTGTTCTATATTCTGCTTTAAACAATCTCCTGAAATCTCCCCAAGTCATCAAAGCTGTATCATGAGTATCCTTTATCAATTCCCACCATATACGGGCATCACCCCTAAATAAAAAATTGGCATACTGAATCTTCTCCCGGTCTGTCATAGGGAAAAGTGCCGTCGTACGCTCCACTAATCTGAACCACTCATCTGCCACTAGCGGGTCCACTGTACCCCTAAATTCTGATGGTTGGTGTTGACTAGACAACCTATAAATCGGCTCAATACAATTCTGGACTACTGGGGGTACCGACCTCTCTCTCTCTCTCTCTCTCTCTCTCCTCTCTGGGGGTCAGTACAATCACCAGGGTCTCAACTCTCTCCGGTACGGAGCCTTCCCGATTTTTGATTTTGGTAGAGATTTGATCCTAAGCACCCAAAGGTAAGAATTCTTGTAATAGATGTGAGATTAATTTTTAAAGTGTTGAATTCTTATAGTGTTTATGCTTAGGGTTTAGAGAATGAACAAGTCTATCAAAGAAAGAGAGATTCTAGTGGAATTACTCAAGCACAAGGTAAGTAAATCCTACCCTAAGTATGATTTAAGTTATGTTGTGTAGAGAACTTTCTTTATGCATATATATGTGTTATATGTAAAATTGTTGATGGATTTGATGTTGAATAATGATTAGAACCTATCCATGAGAAGTTGTGTTGGTGTAGTTGTTATTTGATGAATGTTTGGATAAGATTTGGTAAAACTGAAGTGAAACTTTTGAAGTGTGTATTTTGGGCAGATTTGGTGTTAATTATGGAGGAGTTTATTCCAAATTTTTGGTGGCCTAAAATAGAGAAAGAAGTGTAGCCAAATTAGTGTTGATTTGTGCACATGAATTGTTTGATGAAATGCCAAAGAGAAGTGCATGTATGTGAATGATTATGTGTTATTTTGGGATGAGTTTATAGATGGTAGAGAATGAGATGTTTGCATTCCATAATGCATAATTGCATTTAAATATGTGAATTTAGAAAGAATTATAAGCATGAAACCATCAACATGCATACATATTCATAAGAGCATGAAAAAGCCCTAAAATATGTTAAAGAGAAAATAGAAAGAAGTGAGAATATTAAAGATATTCAAATCTGAATTTTTGTTAAAGAAGTGTAAAAAAAAGATAAAAAGAAGAGAAAGTTGTTGCGATGGGGAGCCGTGAGTGACATAGTCCCACATGCACGCTGCCTTTAGTGAGCGGCCTCAGAATTTAGAAAGAAGAATTGTACAAATTGCTAGGGAAGTGTGTGTGGATGAGGATTGTACTCAGAATTAGAGAATTCACTCACACGGCCAAGGCTCCAAATCCATGCCTCAACTGAGTCCGATCAGCCAGAATAGAAAGAAAGAAAGAAAGAATATAAAGAAAGAATAGAAAAGAAAGAAAGAATAGAAAGAAAGACTAGAAAAGAAAGAAAGAAATAAAGAAAAAGAAGTAGAAAACAGAATAAGAAAAATAGAAAAGAAAATGCATAATTTATGCATTTGTGCATTTGCATTTGCATCATGAATATGCATAATACCATGCTCATTATCATGGGTAGTGAAAAAATTAGAAAACAGAGAGAAAAACAGAGAAAGAACAGAGAGAAGAACAGAAAAAGAATAGAGAATAATCGGGAAATTAGTTGTAAGGAAAGAAAATTGAGGATTTAAGCAACGGAGAGAGAAGGGTAGCATAGTGGGTTTACTTACTGAGCCATTAGTGCTCACTCTGTTGTTTTTAATGTTTTGCAGGTAATAGGTGAGTTGCGATCGCTCAGAATGTCATGCATTGGAAGGGTTGGGCTTGTCACGGCCTAATCTGCACCGTGGGCACGGCTAATCGGCCCCTCTACTTAGGCCCACTCTGTGTGACTCACTAGGACTATCTCCCCCCCTTAAGGGATTTCTTTTGCCTTCCCCACCACTCGAACCCAAGACCAAGGGGCTATAGCCAATTGGGAAGCATGGTGAGTACCATCAGGCCAGCTAGTGAGTCACGCAGAGTGGGCCTGAGTAGAGGGACCGATCAACCGTGCCCTCACTGCATTGCTTGGGCCTGACAATAAAAAGGCGACGGATTCATTCAGGATTTACCACTTCTCTTTTCACTTTTGGATATCCCCCCACCCAATTGACTATAGCCCCTTGGTCTTGGGCTCGAGTGGTGAGGGACGAAAGAAATCCTTTAAAGGGGTGAGAGGGGGGAGATATCCAGAAGTGAAAAGAGAAGTGGGGAGGTCCCACCGACCTGTGGTGAAGAATGGGCCGTCACAGGGCTACACTGTCAAGTTGCTATTTTTGAGAACATTTTGTAAATATTTGTATATAAAGAAAAATTAAATATGGGCCCATACTTTATTACTCATATATATATTTGTATTTTCTTATATATATTTTTAATAAGTTTTAGTGATTATTTTATGAGTATACTAGCTAGAAAGAAAGCATTACATTCAACCACTTCCTATGGCACATCATCACGCCTTTCGTCTGATGTATCTTGTGGTACTAGAACTTCATCAAGTTCTACTTTTCTTCCACTTGTACTTCTTAGAAAAAGTTCATTTTCTAAGAAGACGTCAATATGAGCAACAAAAGGTTTTGTGCTCTTCTGGATGGTAGAAATAGTATCCTTTGGTCTCCTCAGGATACCCCACAAATACACTTTCGCAGGATTTCGAGCCCAGCTTGTTCGAAGTCAATTTCTTGACATAAGCTTCGCAACCCCAAATCCTTAGATAAGACAAGTTGGGTTTTTACCCACTCCATTATTCATACGGAGTCTTATCTACAGACTTTGGCAGTACACGGTCTGGTGTGTGAGTTGCAGTCTTTAGGGCATAACCCTAGAATTATGTGGGTAGATCACAAAAACCTCATCATGGACCTAACTCCCACATTCCTTCAGGTATGTTTAACTCAACTTACCACATTCGGCGTAGATGTGACTTTGAGAATATTCTTATTGTCCATTTTTGAAAACATATTATTATGAAACAGTTCCATAGAATATTATTTATACTAAAAGACAACAATCCATTAGTAAATCAATATTCTTACTTGTCCAAAGTGGACACAGAAAAATTATTTCTAGAAACTGAACGAATATCATAACAATCCGCAAGTTCCAAGTAACAAGCCCGTAGGTAAAATCAGACAATAAGATCCTACAGCTAATGTAGCATCATGTGCTCCATCTCTAAGTAGTAGGTCTACCTCTCTCTCGGCGAGCAATCTACTCTGCTGTAGTCTCTGCACATTAGAACAAATGTGAGTACCACATCATGTGTCAATGACCCAAGATGTTGACGGGAGAAGTTAATCTCAATCAAGAACATACTCGACGAAGAAGTAACATTCTTCTTCTTTTTTGCTAGAAAAGCCTTGTAATGTTTCCTCTAGTGGCTGGGATTCCCACGGTGAGGATAAATGCCATTTCTATCTATAGCAGTTCCTTCCAACGATTTTTGAGCCCTTACCTTCTCACTTGAGTTGGCTTCACCCAACGTCAATGTTTATGATATTCTCATGCCTGACTCAGTAGCATTCAACATATCTAGAAGCTCGGAAAGGGTATTCTTCTTATCATCCTCGATGAAGTCATAGACAAATTGAGAGTAAGAATTTGGCGAAGACTGTAATATTAGGTCTATTGCTAAACCTTCATTAAGTTTGCATCCCAAAATCTCAAGCCTATTCATATGCTCGGTCAACTTGAGTATATGATCACCAATTTTGGTACCCTCTTCCATCCTACATCTGAATAATGACTGAGACACCATATGTTTTTAATTTCTTTGAAGAATAGAAGCCAAGTCCATTCTCTGGCTCTACTGTCGCAGTAATGGTGTCATTGATGCAAGCACAATGTATCTAATCATTTCTGCTTTCGCATCATGTGTATGCTTCACATATACATACCCAATCTCATGGATAGAACTATTAACAGGCTTTAGTGACAAAGCTTGCTCAATGGTGTATAATTTATCATTGACTGAAGTATATCGTTTATACTACTATACTAGTCAATGAAATTCTCACCATTCCATTTCTCTCTCAGTTCGATGACTTGTCATAGTGATGTTGGGATCATTTTGCTCAATTAAGCAAAACTACAAGTGCAGAATAAAGCAAAATTATTATTATGTTTATTTTTATTTAATAAGACCTTTTATTAAATAATCGCCCCTACTATTTTCCTCAAGCCAATAACCCTACTATTAACTCGGGAAAGCCCGTTGGCTTTCCTAGTGGACTGAGATCCCAGCTAGCGCATTTCAAACCTTTGCTTTGGCAAACATGCCAAAATGAGTTGATTAGGTAGGCCAACAAACTTAATCCACACTAGTTGATAGCTCCCACTACCAACCTCAAATGTGAAGCAAGCCAACAAGCCAATCACACAATCCAACGACCTAACCGTCGTCCTTAAGCGTGATTCCCAGTATCAGTATAGTGGACACTACATGTCACCATGTACACATAACAAGTGTACTTCTCTATTATGCCTATGACGTGTTTATCAACCTTTGCTTTGGCGAACAAGCAAAACTGTCATTTTAAGTCGACCCATCACCATTAAGGAAAACTCCAATGAATTTTAACCTCTCATTGGTAGAAGTGTACCTTTCACTTTGGCGAACAAGGTTCACAGTGGTTTGATTAAAACCATGGTGATGGAAGGCATACGTGACTTAATATACTTAAGTTGAAGGTTTTTATTTAATGTCTTACTAGATTATTATCTTTGTTAGAATGTCATTGTTTGACATGTTATTTAACATTCAACCTTAGCATGCATTCTAAACAAAATAAAACGTAGTGGTACATGGCCCATTAAAACCGATTTCCTCGAGCCTAGAGGAATTGGTGGGTCAACCTAGGGTTTAAAAGTAAATCTTAGGTCTTCAAGTTATTCCTCTTCATAGCTCCTTTGTTTCTTCTTTACGATCATTACAAATATTTTATAATAAAAATCCTATTCTAATTTACATCGATAAAATAGAAACCCTGCGTTACATATGAGGGGAGTGAGATGAGAAGAAGAAATACATGGAAATTTAAGAGAGAGAGGCAAGACACGCATGTCCTATTTCTTTATAAAATTACAAGCAAACCCAAAATTACAAAAACATACCAAAGGTCTAAGGCTCATGTACCGGGCACCATGCAATTTCAAACAAGAACATTGCATATATCCAAAATTAACATTTTGAATTTGGGTGGGTGGAATTATTAAATTACCCTTTTTATATGTGCAGAATTATTATTGGCTTTATAGGCTCAAAAAATGCAATTTGGCCACCCTGTGCAAAAAACAGAACAGTAGCTGTCTTGCCGTGGCCAATAAATTATTCGCCCCGACGAAGTTCATACACACATGGTTGCTACGGCAAAGTTTTATTTTGCTGCAGCAAATACCATAAACTTCCAAAAAACACTAAACGTTTCAGAGGGATTCATGCCGCATCGAAGTTTTATTTCTCCGCGGATAGATCTACTTTTCTGGCAGGCCGTCGTGGTGAAAGTTTATTTTGCCGCGGCCAAATTCACTTTTTGCATCTTGTGCGGTGAAGTGTTATTTCACCGTGGCTAATGCTGCAAAATAGTGAATCTCACAGTAATCCTTTTTGTAGTTTTTTCACGTAACGATATGGATCCAAATCGAATCGAATGCATAAGCATTCGACAAGGACATCAACCAACCAAAAATAACTATCAAAACAATCATTAGTAAATTGATCAATTAAACAAAATTTTACAGATTTAAAAACAATCAATTTATGCATCAACATCTTATCAATCATATACATGTTATCAATCAACGATTAAACATTATAATTTGGTACCCGAGGCTCTGATACCACTGTTAGTAATTGATCGGATTCGCGCAGCGAAAAAACGTAATATTTAAAACGAATCAATCAATTACATGAACCAAGATCCAAGTACAGATTATAATGTTTTCATGCGTAAACTGAAACGTAAAATAATACTGTATTAAAAACAAATCCATACAAGGATTTAGTTCATACCAACGTTTAGAGGCTCCTTCGAATATCTCTGATTTCGGACACAAACACTGTTTCACCAGTTACTGTTCACTGTCTACTATTCATAGTATATTGTTCACGTGATTCTTCGCTAATTGATCCAATGTAGGATCGCACTCACGGAAGCCCACACGAAGATAATCCGAAGAACCGAAAATTGTTTTGCTAGAACAACTGCCGACTTCAAGAATCAAGAACAATGAAAAGAAAAAGAAAATTTTTTCTTTTCACACAAAGGTGAAAACGTGAGAGAGAGAGAGAGAGGGTGGCTAGGGTTTTTAATTGAATGAATGTCTCTTTTTGTTTTAATTTTAAGTTGCACTTATATAGTGCAACAATTAAAACCCTATTCCACTTAGGAATAGCCATGGACTCCAACCCTAGTTCACCCTTGCAACCAAACACACCCTTTATGGTATTTTAATTAATTAATTATTATTATAATTAAAATCAATTAATATATATAATAATATATTAATAATCCATTTAAATATATATACATAGATATATTTAAATATAATCTCACTAATTTAATTTTAATATTAAAATTAAATACAGACAACAACCTCAGCAAATTTAATTGCACTATGAGATTACCAAAATACCCTTTCATCATTAAAGACGAAAATACCCTTCTCACAAATTGATTCATAAATTATCTTCAAAGTGTGTGACCTGTAGGCTCCTCATCATATCGGCAGTGTGTAGTATTGCGATTAACACCAATTAATGGTCTCACTACACACAGACCAAGATTGGCCCCTAGCAAGGCATCATGGAAACCCAATGATTCAGATTCAGCAAAATCGAAGACGTTATAGTTATCGTGCAATCCAATCCTTTCATCATCTGTTATTTCATCGAGACTGAGGTACAGAAATAGTGTCAACCTCAGATATCCTCAACATGTTTGTATTCAGTTAATGAACCAATGACTGAAATAATAAATTGGATTGAGCATCAACTCAATCCCACTGTGGCCACAAATTTAGTGTCATTCCCATTTACTGAATTACCCAATGAGATAACTTCTCTCGTACTCAGGAGTGGTGAATCCTTTGTCGATCCACCGTAGTCTGGACACATTTCTCAATGTAGCCAATCACTACCGTATTGATAGCTCTGAATAGAACTACGTTGGGCTAGTGTCAAACTACACCAATTGGTGCACAAGGCGCTCTGGTGATCTTAAGTTTAAAGACGACATGCACCACCATCCGCTAAAGGATTTATTCCATAGACACTGGGGTTACCATCTATATGGAATCCTCTGGTGAGTCTGTCCATTGAACTTGCCTCTAGCAAGCGCCCATGCGTTGCACTAGGTTGTTGGCAAACAACCTTGACAAGTGAGATCAGTCACTGCCTTTCGATAGGGTCGTTCAATGCTATGATAGCCTTAACATATTATCTGTGTCCTTGGTTAGAATAAAACTGGGGCTAGGGATGTTTCTAGAATGGCCATCATATGTGATCATAGGGTTCCATTATCAAGATTTGAAACACTTGATACCCTCGTCACGGCTTTACCATCCTAAGGACATATATCATTACATATACCTATGATTTACACGATATAGAAGATTATGTCTTTTATTGATAAATAAACATTTATTACAGAGTCAATTTTTACAATAATAGATTGGCTCTAGGGCACCTATTCCAACACTGTTGGTAGTGGCTTGGGGTGGGTGGGGGTGATTTTGCTACAAATTAAAGTTTTATATGGCTGGGGTGTTTTAGCAAAACTTCAAATAGAGGGGGTTAAAAGAAATAATTCAAAAAATAAAAAATACTATTATATTAATATTTAAAAAGGAGGGCAATTTAGTAATCTATATAACATACCCACCCATTTATCCTCTCAACCAAAGATATTATTCACCAATTTATTTGAACCAACCAAACACATTTTTTAAACATTCTCAGTAATCTTCAAGGTGATTTTTCTTTCCGTTAATATAATATACCCTATAATAAAACATTATATGATCCAAATGCCCCGAGAAAGGTAATTAATGATACTATATATTATTATTACTCTCCACACATATATATATACATTTAAAAAATATGCACAGTGGCAAAAAGTTAGCTGCATTTGAGTTTTGGCAGACTTCATTTGTGTTATTCTATTATATATTATTAATTTTTTATCCTGTGTAGTGGCAATTTGTGCCTGCTGCTTCGGTATATGGTTCATCATGGGTAGACTGGCGACGTGTATTTGCAAATACAAAGTAAGCCTTCTCACATTTTTTGGTGGTTTATTCATGTTGTATAGACAAGTATATATAATTGCACAATAATTACTAGATTTAGGATGCATACAAGGTTACAAATTATATGGTGTTAAGTTATTCCTTGAGCCAAAACAAGATTAAGCAAGGTAAAACTCCAACAATAGTATTCAAGCTCTAAACTCCCCCTCATGTGCAATGCATTTGAATCTAATACTACCATATTCCTAAGCCTCTTACTTCAAGTAAGAATTACACTGTATGTCTCTTGAACCATTGGTACTTAATTTCACAAAAAGAACTAATATGAAACATAAAACAAGGAGTATACCTTAGCCATAGAACAATGACTAATTTGTCCAAGCCACCACCATAAGCTAAAACATTTGAACAATGATTATATCCTTTCAGTAACAATTTTCTCTTAGCAAAACTACTATTGAAGCTGCAGAACCAACAAATGAATAATTGTTAAATGCTTTTACTTTTGTTCAAAGGGTTTAACATTTTCAATGTAACACCTACTGAAAACTAGTACAATGCATGCAATTAACAATGGAAAATTGGGCCCAAAAAGCTTCTTTTCATTACAATTCACATGTCTTTTATACACAAAAGTTATGTTTACAAAAGTGCATTTCAAAAGACAAAATAGGGAACAGTAGCTATTGCTCCTCGCGCCGACGCCCCTCCAACCGCAACATCACCTAGAACCCTGCATCCACAAAGGAAAATAACGGGGTGAGCACAAATAATGCTCGTAAGTAAAACTCTCTAACTCTGTCCCCGTGTGTGACTCTTAATTCTTTCCTTTTCTAATTCGTTTCTATTTCTGTTTCTATAACATCATGGCCTCATCTTACCGGGAGGCACGGCCGGATGGCGTTCACACAGCACCATCTCACTCTATGGCTATCGGGTGGAATTCACACAGTACCAACCCGTTCTTAGTGACTACCGAGTGAGGATCACAAAGCACCAACTCGGTTCTCTCTAACTATCGGGTGGAGATCACCTAGCACCTACCCGTTCCTCATGAATTCTGGGTAACGATCACCAAGCATTTACCCGTCTCTAGTCACTATCGGGTGATGATCACAAAGCATCAACCCGCTTCTACTAGCCATTGGATGATGATCACAAAGCATCAACCTACATATCTCTTAACTAATCGGGTAGTGGTCACAAAGCATCTACCCATTTCTATTACTCATTGGGTGACGATCACAAAGCGTCGACCCATCTCTCTAAGGCTATTCGGATGATGATCACAAAGCATCAATCCGATTCCCATAACGGTCGGGTGATGATCACAAAGCATCATCCCAACTATACTACTCTTCTAACTCATTCTATTGTAGCATTTTTTCAATGCTCTCTACCCTTAGAGTAATTTTACCCACTAAGCTCTCTACTCATAGGGTAATTGTATAAACCATTTCCTTACACTTTCTTAGGTCACTTTTCAATGCATATAACAATGCACATGGATGATTCATCACTACTAATGCACTTATGAAATGCCAACATGCAATGTTGCAAGAATTAAGGTTCATTACTCACACTCAAACCTCTATTAGGCATTTCATCAAACAACTCATGTGCATTATAAAACTCTATCATAGCCATGAATCTAAAACTTTTCCTAACCATCCAAAATGGGGAAAAACCCCTTCACAAAGTCATAATAACTGTCAAATAAAAACACTTCCAAAAAGGGTTCCATAATACCCCCTTAAATTCCATTTCAACTACCTTGCCAAACCAACAACCCATTTCTCAAATTTGCAAGGTAATAACATTCACAAAGCATAGAAATCTCTACTTAATCCTTCATACATGCTATAATACATGCATATCACATACATACATCATCTCTATCAAAACCCTAATCAAGAAAATTCATAAATCTCAACTTGGGTTGGGTTTTACTTACTTGCTATGGAGAGACTTCACCAAATCTTCTTTTCACTTGGTTTGCTTGACTATTCTCTCAACTCTTAACCAAAAGAATGAAAACCCTCAAAAACCAAAATGAACTAAAATCCACAAATCACACAACTTAAGGAGAAATCCTTACCTTAGGAAGCCTTAGGTTGCTTTTCAACTCCAAATAACTTCAAAAACCCCTTGAAATTCCTTGATCAAAAGAAAAGAGAAATTGAGAGGAGAAGAAATGAAGAGTCACGTTTGAGAAGAAGAAATGAGGGGTTCCTTTGATTCTAATTCCTTTTAATGAAATATTAACACATTCATTCCCATTTTGCCCTTATTCTTCTTTGGGAATTCCATCCATATCCTTTGATTCATTACAAACTCACCCCCATATCAACACATTCTCCATGAAAAATCCTTACAATTAACTCCCCACTTTTCCTGCTAATTAGGGGTAGAAAGGTCAAATTGCCCTTGAGGAAGAAAATATCTAAAACTCAATCAACAATTTAATCGGGTTGTCGCCGCGGCGAAACTGTCCAGCAGCTTCCCCCTGAGGCTTCAACCTCTCTTCGCCGCGGCGAAGATTCTTCTTCGCCCTGCAAGCACGGCAGAAATCAAATCCTTCTGTTTTCAACCAATTTCAGGGCAACCATTCAACACAACACTCAATCAAACAATAATAACAAAAACCAACTCGATTAAGGGCGAAAGAGGAAACAATAACAACGTACCTCAAGCGGGGCGTTACATCCAAGGCCAGGACTTAGGAAAGTAGCTAGTTATCTTAAAAATGGTTGTTGTCATGAGTTCAATCGCCAATTAAAGATGTTCACATTCACAAACAAGTAAAATTCAAATTAAATTAGCCCTTTCACCATCACCCAATTTAGTGCAATTTTAGCACTAAGATTGTGTCAAAAAACCTTGCTAAATATGGGAAACAAAATAATTCAATTCAAAACAATCAAACCCCAAAAATCTTCTCTTCATTTCTTTTACTCTCAAAGATGACTAATGATAGAACATAAATAATCTAACTAGGTTCAAATTTACAACTATACATACTAAGATTCAACACGAAAAAAAGCTATATTCAATTGATGAGAGCCTAATAATTTTCATCCTTAAGACATAAACCTATTACTCATTACTCGTTAGTTCAGCTCCTTGATAATTCAAATCATATGCATCTGCATCTCCATCTACAAACTAATTAGAAGGATTTGAACATGAATCTAATCCCCTTCCATTGAAACTCAATTTAAAATGAAAATTCATCATACAAGTTGCCTTAACATTCCAACTCAAAATAGTTGTGTTTAAAGCTTTAACCAAGTCAAACAACAATCTAGCAATAATGTTTCACAATCCATTTAATGAGAATTTTGAAATTAAATTTTGTCAAAGACAATTTTAAGCATGTAATAATGTTTTGTCCAAGGTTTACCATCATATTCAATATGGACAAATCTTGGATTGCGTTAGATACATTGTCTAAAGAATATGAAGATGGTGTTGAGTTCTTTTTGGAGTTTGCAAAAACACGATGCAATGATCCACATAAGATTCCATGTCCATGTATAAAATGTGCAAATATGTCTCATCATACAATTCAGGATGTCCTTGATCATTTGTTTGTGTCAGGTTTTGACAAAAGTTATAGGATTTGGGTTTTCCATGGAGAAGAGGTTGATGACAGTGACTCTAGGAACATCAATGATTCATATCCCAATGAATCAACATTTAAAGACTTTGATTTTACAAAAGATATGGTTCATGATGCTCTCAAGTATTGCAAAGAAGATCCAAATACATTGAAAACAATTCTAGATTATTTGTGGCAGGGATTTGTTTGAGTGTTGATTGTATAATTTGGTGTGAATTTGAATATAATATACTGTCTTCATGCTGAAATCTTATTTCGTTTTTGTCTTGGGCTGATTAACTCTTGCTAGGTGATTATTCTATTGCTTCTTTGTGATTGTTATGTTGGGTACTTATGCAATTTTGTTAATAGGTTTCTTTTGCAGTTTTTTTTTTTCTTTTCGGTTTTTTAATTGTTCTTTTTTAGGTGTTCTTTCTTATTTTGTTATGATAGGTGCTACATTTTAATTTAGATGTTCTTTTACTGTATCTAGTTATGAAGATTGCATTCGGTGAAGGTGAAAAGATTATATGCCCTTGATTTTTTTTTTTTTGTTTTGTTTTTGTTTTTGTTTTTGTTTTGTGAAATGTAAGTGGCGAGTGTATGTCTTAAAGATTGAGTGAGAGAATTCTTTCACGTTCTATTGACTGAAATAGTGTTTTGGTTTTGGTTTTGGTTTTGCTTTTTATTTGGATAAGAGTTGTCGTTCAATGTTTTCCATTAATATTTATTCAATTTTTAGTTTTATTGGTTTGTTTTCGGTTGAGTAACTCTTGCTGGGTGATTATTCTATTGCTTCTTTGTGGTTGTTGTGTTGGGTACTTTTAATCCTAGGATTATACTGTTTTCGTTATGCTTTTTGTAGGATTTCAGATACTTGTTATTAAGTTTTGTGGCAGAATTGCTACTTAAATTCGTATATTTTACGTTTCAGGCCAAAACATGCAGTTGGAGCAAAGCCAAGTGAAAATGAGTTTCTGGACCCGGAATCAAGCGAAATTCAAGAATCGAGGGAATTCTGATGCTGATTGGAAGCACTGTGAAGCTTGTTCCTATCGGGGATCACAAAGATCGAAGACTCAAGCGAAGAAGCAAGCGGAGGGCAGTTTCATAATTTCAAAAAGTTTGGCAAGAGTTTGCTGCGGCAAGGTTTTTTCTTTGTCAAGGCAAGCTAGCCTCGGGTCAGATGGTTCAACAAAAAATTCAAATCGATGCCGCGGCGAGATTCTTCTTCGCCGCGGTGAAAACTGCAAAATTCTATTTTTATAAAACGTTGAGTTTTACTTGTATTGTATTAGTTCTTAGGGTTTTTGGCCGACTATTTAAGAGAGACTTTGTTCATTTTTTAGGGGAGGTCGACATTGTTAGATAAGGGGAAGAGGAGAGGGATATTGGAGGAATTTGGGTCTCCAAAATAGGGAATAATTAATTCCTCTTTCAATTTCTAATATGTTGAACTTCACATTTATAGTTTATGTGATGATGTTATTTATTTTGCGCATGAACAAACTCACTTTTGGGGTAGGGTTTTGATGTAACTTGGATTACAATGGTTTAATCTATATATTTGTGTTGTTTTTGAGTTTTATTGCTTAAATTATGTGTTTATTCTTGTTCTTAATGCAGTTGGATGTTGGTTTCTTTTGATTCAATTGAATGTTGAGCATGATGGGACTGAGAAGTGATTCATATGTTAGCTTCTTAGAGTAAACATTGTAGATTAAGCAAAAGCTAGAGATAGGTTTAGCAATCTATGAAATCTTTATAGGATTCCATTTGGCTTGATGGACTTTGAACTATTAACCTTCATTTTGTTAGATGCAGAAGTTTAATAGGGATAGGTAGGAGAATATAGCCTGAAAAGGTATATTCTACAACTTAAGGAATTCGATTTATAATCCTTGCATGTGAATTTGGAAGCAATAGAAATTGTAGGTTAAACTAGAGTATCCTAGTGAAGTCGAACCCTAACCTCTTTTGCCTTGATTTGAATTTGAGTTGATTAGTTTAGTGTTAATCTTAGTTGTTTGATTTTGTGTTTTAATTCTAGCTTTACTTTCCCCCACAATTCCAACATTTTTGTGTCCTTCAATTAGTAATAGAATTAGGAAACTCGGTGATTAGCACGTAATCCTCGTAGGAATGATACTCTACTTCATCGTTATATTACTTTTTGTGACTAGTGCACTTGCTACATATGCATGTTTGTCAAAGCACGCATCAAGTTTTTGGTGCCGTTGCCGGGGATTGATTTTGTGCTGATATTGAATTTTTCTAATTTTCGCTAAGTTGAAGCTTTAAATTTCAGTTTTACCTTTAGTTTTTCTTTCATTTTTTTTAGTTTGTGTAATCTCACGATCTTCCTTTTTCTTCCTTTTATAGTTTATGCAAAGAGTAAGAAGTCTCCCTGTAGTTCCCATTGATCTAGAGATCAAGAGAACAACTAGAAGGCTTATTAGGGAATAAAGAGAGAGAGAAGAGACACTACACACAGAAATGGCGAACGATAGAACTTTGAGGGAATTCTCAGTGCCCATAGTTGATGGTAGTGGTCCAAGTATCACTAGGCCACCGATTCAAGCCAACAATTTTGAGATAAAGTCAGCAATCATTCAAATAATCCAACAGTCGGTACAGTTTGGGGGAAATGCAAATAAAGATCCAAACTCATATATTGCTAACTTCTTGGAGATAGGCAACACATTTTAAGCAAACGGAGTGTCAGATGATGCCATCAGGTTGAGATTATTTCCATTTTCACTAAGAGATAAAGCAAAGGGATGGTTATTGGCACTACCAGTAGGAACAATCACCACCTCTAATGAATTGGCACAAAGGTTCTTGACTAAATATTTCCCACCAGTGAAATCAGCAAATATGAGAAACGACATCACATCATTTATGCAGGACGAGAACGAGTCACTATATGAAGCATGGGAAATATATAAGGAACTAATAAGGTAGTGTCCACACCATGGTTTGCCTGTTTGGATGCAAGCCCAAACCTTATATAATGGGTTGCTTCCAAATGTGAAACCAATGGTGGATGCAACACCTGGAGGAGCATTGCAAAATAAGACACCTGAAACAGCCTATGACTTACTTGAAGTCCTCGCTAGTATCAACTGTGAGAGACCCAATAGAGAATACATCCAAAGAAGTCTAAAGTTGATGCTTACACGACCATTTCAGCCCAACTAGTAGCACTTCATAAACAATTAGGAGGCATATAGGTTAATTCTATTCAAACACCTCAATTAACATGTGACTTGTGTGCAGGTAACCATGCAAGCATTGACTGCCAAGTGGAGAACAACTTTGCTTCATCTTCCTCATCTTTAGAGTAAGTCAATTATTTGGTCGGGAATCAGAGACAACAGAGTAATCCTTTCTCCAACACGTACAATCTTGGTTAGAGAAATCATCCAAACTTGTCCTGGGGCAATCAGACAATCAATGGAATCAAAGGATAGTGCCAAACCATCAATCAGGGGTGAATTGTCAATCATATGATCAAACAATTTTGAAATTGGAAGATATGTTCGGGAAGTTTATGCAAAAGGCCATAAGTTTTATAAGTGAGACGAGGTCAAATTTCAGAAACCAAGGGGCGTCAATTTGAAACTTGGAGGGGTCAAAAAGCCAAAAAGTTGAATGAGAGACCTCAAGGTTCCTTACCAAGTAACATAGTGACAAATCCACCTGAACAAGTAAATGCCATAACTTTAAGAAGTGGAACAATCTTAGAAGAGGTTGAACAAAAAGGGAAGGATGAGAACCCACCAAAAGAAAAGGAAGAATTCGAGGAAGAAGTCGAGGAGGAAATCATTGTTGAGGAGAAGCCAACAAGTCTTAAAATAGAAGAACCAAAGAGGAAAAAAATGCCAAAGCAAAAGAAGGAAAAATTGTCATTTCTTGAGATACCGCCGGAGTTGGCACATCATACCCCTCCTGTTCCTTTTCCTCAGAGGCTCAGAAAACACAATCAAGATAAACAGTTCATGAAATTCCTTGATGTATTTAAAAAACTGCACATTAACATTCCTTTTACAGATGTCTTGCAGCAGATGCTGAGTTATGCTAAATTCCTAAAGGAGATCCTTTCAAACAAAAGGAAGCTGGAAGAGAATGAAACAGTGATGCTTATAGAAGAGTGCGTGCCATTCTACAGAAGAAGCCATTACCAAAGCTCAAAGATCCGGGGAGTTTCAATATCCCTTGTGTCATAGCAGATATTATATTTGATAGAGTTTTATGTGATCTGGGTGCAAGTATTAACCTAATGCCTTTTTCCGTTTGCAAGAAACTAGGGATGGGTGAAGTGAAGCCCACAACCATATCCTTGCAGCTTGCAGATCGATCCATCAAACATCCAAGGGCATTATTGAAGATGTACTGGTTAAGGTGGATAAATTCATATTTCCTGCAGACTTTGTTGTGCTGGATATAGAAGAAGACAAGGAGATACCTCTTATCTTGGGATGATAATTTCTTGCTACCGGAAGAGCCTTAATTGGTGTACAAGAAGGGAAGTTGATCATGAGGGTGCAAGATGAAGAAGTTACATTTAATGTCCTTGAGACTAAAAAATTTCCATCGAAGCGAGATTCATGTTTCAAAATTGACTCGGTGGATCAGTCGGCAATTAAAACTTCCAAGATTGATGATCCTAAATTTCCATTTAAGGAATGCATGGTCAAGTTAAAGCAAATCGAAGATGAAGATCATAAACCAAAAGTTTGTACAATATAACTAGACGAGCCACAATCGAGCAAGTTTCTTCACAAGGGACAAAGTTGTAAAGATTTACGTATAAGATCATGCAAGTCGAAAGTGGGGCCAAAAAAGAATGCTAACCGGGAGATCACTTCAACACCTTCTCATTTCAAGAATGTTGATGGAAATTTAAAATCTCGAAAAGGTGTCAATGAGAATGCTTGAATCCTAAAAGGAATGACCGAGGGATGGAAATGGGTGGGTAAGCTCTCATCAAAGACCCCATGTGCGAAGAATCATCAACAAGTGAAACCTCATTCCAAGGAAAATGTTCGGGATGTGATGTATGTGGATGATCCGGATTGACGAAGGACTTGAGAAAGTCGAGCTTCCGACTATAAACAAGCGCTTCTTGGGAGGCAACCCAAGCATTTTCATTTTGGGTTGTTTTACATTTGTTTATGTATTATTTGACTTTGGGAATAGCTAAATTTTGTTTTCCTTTTTGTGTTTCAAGTGAAAGATTAAAATTTGGCATAAAGCAAAATTTTCCCAGATTTCGCCGTGGCAAAAGAAAAATTTCCCCGCAACAATGTACACATTACCAAATGCGTTATTTTGAAATTCCAGATTTCGCCACAGCAAGGAATGAATTTCACCGCGGCAATGTACACTCTGTGATCACTATGGAAAATTGTCAAGAACTTTGCCGCGACAAAGAATTATTTTCGCTGTCGCATTGAACACTCTGTGACCCTTAAGAATTTTTTTTTCTAGATTTTGCCATGGCATCAAGCAGTTCACACGTGAAGAAGAGGGAATTCAAGAACTTCGCCGTGGCAAAAACCATTTTTTATATAAACTCATGTTATCTCGCCCATTTTTCACAAGCATTCAAAAAGCTTCCAAGAACCAAAAATTTCCATCTTCAAATCCTGATCTTTTCCAGTCGATTTCCTCACACTACTTCACTCCATAACTCCCATAAACACCCAATCATCTTACTTTTTTTTATGGATTTTGCAGATTATTGAAGAAATTGCAGAAACCTTAGGTTCTCCAAAATTTGGGGATCTTGCAATTTGGGTGGAAATTGGCAAAATTTAAGGTGAATCCGTGGTGGGCAAGTACGAATTCATGTTATCTACCTTTGAATTCAATCAATTTTGGTTTTTAAATGCTTTAGTTTGGATAATTAATTGAATTGCTTGACTGTGGATTTGTTGTGAATTGTGAAGTGGGTTTGATTTGAGAATTTTGGATTTTGAATTGATTGTGTTGAGGAAGTTTGGGTTTGTAATTTTGAAGTTGGTTGAGTGCATTTGGAAGCTTGGTGATTTTGGGGTTTGAGTGGAAATTTTGAAAGTTTAAGGGTGAATTGAGGAATTGATTATTAGGTTGTGAGAAGTGTGCATTAGTGTTGGATTTAGGATTTGAATTACTGATTTTTGGCGGTAGATTGTAGTGAAATATATTGAGAGAAAATGCCACTAAAAAAAGGGCAAGCGGGTAGATAATAGGTTTGTAAACGATAAGGCTAAGCAGCGATATGAAGTAGCCATTCAGAGAAAGGACAAGGGTTTTATTGTTGAGAGAGGGATGACTAGTGCTTTTGCGGATGATTGGATCAAAGGAAGAGATTGGATACCCTTTCTATGAGAGCCTAAGCATCTAGCCGTAGAGCCCATTGTAAGAGAGTTTTATGCAAACTTCCCTGAGTGTGAACTCGGGCACGTGTATGTGAGGGGTGTCAAGGTGCCATTTAGAGCCAAGATCATCAATGAATTCTATGAGATTAATTCAATTGATCATAATGATTACTTGGAATTCAAGGCTAAGCAGATTGATTATGATGTGATAATTAAGGTTATAGCAAAGCCAGGTACCTCTTGGGAGATCTCGAAGAAGGGAAGGAGAAGCTTAAAAGGGACTAACTTGACGACCATGGTTAGAATTTGGCAATACTTTATCAGTGCAAGGCTGATTCTAGAGACTCACTATAGTTTAGTGGATTCAGAGAGAGCAGTCTTACTTTATGCCATTATAACTGGAAAGAAGATGGACGTGGGTGAAATCATAATGGAGAATATAAGGCCTGCAGCCAAACCAGTGAGAGCTAGCTATGCCTTCACGCATCTCATCACGAAGATTTGTATGAGAGTTGGAGTCAAGAAGGCAGATGATGAACCACTTCATCATCTTGTCCCAATCCTCGACCAAGCCTATTTTCAGAGGCTCTAAGATAGACCTACCATTGGAGGAGCCAGTTCAAGGTTGAAAAGACCAAGATCAACAACCATAACCATAACCACAGCCCCTGCTCCATCACCCATGACAAATGAGTTGTTACAACAAATCCTAAAAAAGATGAACAAAATGGAAAGACATCAAGATTGGATGGCAAATCAGACCCGAATGATGTACGAGATGCAATACAAGTGCTGCACCAATCTGGGCATTGATTTATCCAACTTCCAATGGCAAGATTGGCAAGAGGAAAAGGAAGATCAAATTTGTGATGATACCATGGAAGAAGATTGTAATAACTCCTTTATACTAGGATACTCATAGAAATACATAAAGTAAAATACATTTGTATCAACAAAAGTAGATGGGCCCAACATTTTCTTTTATTACATATAAACGTTCTTATTACCAAATAAGATATCATTTTACAAAAAGTTATAAAAAACAGTGGACAGTGTAGCTATTGCTCCTCGCTTACCGACGCCAATCCGACCGCGTCCTCACCTAAATCCTATAAACACAAAGAAAAATAACGGTGTGAGCACAAAAATAATGATTAATAAGTAAATCCTCTACTCGTCTGTCCTTGTAACTCTTTCTCTTAATTCTTTCCTTACGCACTTCTCGTCTCATTTATTTTCTCTTCCTGTTTCTCTTTCACACAGCTCTCTTTTATTAATTTTCTATTGTAAGTCACGGCCTCATCTTACCGGAGGCACGGCCGAGTGGAGTTCACAAAGCACCAACCCGCTCTTCGTGACTCTACTCATTCTCTCTTTATTCTTTCTCACTTGAATGTCACGGCCTCATCTTACCGGAGGCACGGCCGGGTGGAGTTCACAAAGCACCAACCCGCTCTTTGTGTTTTTCTCATTCTCTCTATTCTTAGAGTAGTTCATTCACAAAGTTCTCTACTCTTTCTCAAGCTACTTCTCAATGCACAATTAATGTATAAGGATGGTTCATGCTTAAAATTTCTTACTTAATGCACTTATGCAATGCACAAATGCAATGTTGCATCAAGATAGTCATTCTGCACAGGTCACACTCAAGAAGCCATAACTTGAGTTATACACATCTGATTGCTATGGTTTTGGTCTCGTTTTAAATCTTAGAGACAGGGCTACAACTTTTATGTTTTGGTCTCAACCCAGTTCAATCTGTAAGATGCCAAAAAATCACTCAGAAGGTCACAGATGTGACAGGGCAACCATGGTAACATGTTCTCACTTAGGCATTTCATCAAACAACAATTGTGCCTAAACAAACCCTAATTTAATTATCATTCAATTTGTTTCCTAAACCATCCAAAATGAGAGAAAAACTCTCTTGTATCATCACCATAACCCCACGGCACAAACACTCCCACAATACTTCTCCAATTCTTTTAATTTCATCTCAAACTACATTCTCGTCTCTCAACAACACTTCTCATAATTGAAGTGTATTCAACAACCACAAAGAAAATATTCATCTCATCTCATCTCAATAACATAGCATACTTATACATACATAAATCTCTACTCAATTTCTACTCAAAGGATTTCTCAAATCTCAACTTGGGTTGGATTTACTTACCTTGTAATGGAGAGATTTCACTAACACTTTTCCTTTCCTTTATAGCTTGTCTCTTCTCTACAACTTTAAACAATAAAACCATAAGACTTCAATATACATATATAAGCAAAACTTCACATCTAAAGCAAGAATCCTTACCTTAGGATGCCTTAGATTAACTTTCTACCCCAAACTACTCAAAAAGCCCTCTAAAATTCTTGAAATATTGAAAGAAGAGTTGAGAGAAAGAGGTGAATGGGAATGGCGGTGGAGAATAAAAAATGAAGGGTTTTCTAAACCCAAACCCTTATTAACTTACAATTAACACATGCCTTCCCATTTTGCCCTTGCTCTTTCTTGGAAATTTCATCTATGTCCCTTAGTCACTTACAATAATGCCCTCATTTATATTGCATTCTCCATGAAATTCTATCTCTTTTCACTCCCCAATTTTTCAAGTAATTTGAGTGAAAAGACCATTTTACCCCTAATGAAAGTTTAAGGGATTTTCTTCGCATTTTTCTCAAAATAACTTTAACAAAATTCAACTAAGGGTATAAGAACATAAATTAAATTACATACCTCCATGTGGGCGTTACAAAGATGATGACGTCAAAGAGGGAGAGGAAGATGATGAGTGAAGCCTGCAGCACTTTTCTTTTTAGTTTTAGTTTTTATTTCTTTATGTTTTGCAAATTGGAATTGATGTTGATTCCTTTTTTTTAGCTCTTTATTTGTTTTTGTTTAGATTTTAGGTTTACTTTGATGAGATTGAGATCAAGATGTAATTCTTTCATATTAATCGGTGAGGATATCTAACACATTTGGCACCATAGATTTTCATTTGTTTGACAGATGATGATGATGAGGAAGCCAAGGAATGGATGCCAGGATTTTGCACAAAAATCGGCCTTCATGGATTAATCAGGGGAGTATCTCTTAACCTCTACTTTTGTTTTTCTACTCTTTGGATGTGCATGATGTGACATTGGGGACAATGTCATTTTTAAGTTTAGGGGTAGGAAAATTTTGAAAATTTTTGTGTTTAGTTTGTTTGTGTGTTTTAGCTCGAAATTGTATTTCTTTTGTTTTAAGTTCTTTGATTGTTAATTGTTTAGTGTGTTTTGTGTGTTGTGTTGTTGTTTCCTAGAGGAATTGCATAAGTCTATGATGAGATTAGGATTGTTGAGATATTATTTATAGAAAATACGAAGCATTGCTTCAAGTTAGGTTGGTTGACTTGATTTAGCTTGAGGTTTGTTGAGTGGTTCAACCACCATTTTCATTCTTTCGGCATGCTTAGATTCATTTTATGTGGTTAGGTGAAGTCTTGATAATGTTGGTAGACTCTAGAACCTAGTTGAGAGGTGCTTAAGGTGAAATTCTAGGAATAGATATTATTGAGGAAATGATTTAGGCAATTTTTTGGAATGTTTGACCCTTTCTAGTCAACCATGAATGAATTGTCCCTAGTTATCTGTTTGAGCCTATTGATTTAATTGCCTTGTTTTCTTGTGCAACCAAAAATGCCCAAACCTTTCACCCTTAACACATTTTCATACCCTTTAGGAGAATTCTGGACCTCGTGTATAACATAAAAGAGTTGAGAGGCGTGTGAAGAAGTGATGGTTTAAAAAGTTCAAGTTTGGGGGTTGTAAGAAAATGCAATAAAAAGGGGGCAAGCAATCCCAATTGTTTTTGAGTTCAAAAAAAGAAAAAAAAAAAAAAACTCTGTATATAGTTGTAATTAAAATTTTTGATTTCC
Source organism: Pistacia integerrima (assembly GCA_026225825.1). Taxonomy (NCBI): domain Eukaryota; kingdom Viridiplantae; phylum Streptophyta; class Magnoliopsida; order Sapindales; family Anacardiaceae; genus Pistacia; species Pistacia integerrima. The sequence continues at coordinate 17,074,734 of CM047742.1, read as the reverse complement.
TTATGCATTTCAGCACAAAAATAAGAAATGCATAAGTTTGGGAGTTGTGAAAAAGATTGTAAAAGTTGGTTGGAAAATGAGAAAGAATGGGTTTTGTCGATGTTGCTCTTTGTGTTTACATGAGGAAAACCGAGTTCTCTTACTTTGTCTTTCCTATCCCTTCTTTCGAGCCACTCACCCAAGCCTAATGTTACAAGCCAACAAAGACCTTTTGATCGTTAGAGATGTCTAGTCCTCATTAGTGGAGAGTAGTTCGATACTTAGGCTTATGGAGTCTACCATCCTTTGATAAATTTCACATTTTTGCATAAAATAATCCGGGAAGTTGGAAGGTGGATTGAAGTGGGGATTACCTACTTAGGGGACAGATAGAGAAAGATAGTAAAACAATTTATAACTTCTTGGAGTGTTAAGCATTTTCTTGTAATAATGTATCAACAATTTTTGAGACTTGCATTTGCAATCAATTCTAGGCATCTCTTTTGTGTTTGATTTTAAAATTTCCTTTGCTTTTTCAATTTTTTTCTTTTTTCTGTTGTTCTTCTTTAGTCTCATTTGTGCCTGATGGTCAAGGATGAGCATACCTTAAGTTTGGGGGTATTTGATAATCCTAGGATTATACTGTTTTCTCTATGCTTTTTGTCAGATTTCGCATACTTCTTATTAAGTTTTGTTCAGGAATTGCTACTTAAATTCGTATATTTTACGTTTCAGGCCAAAACGTGTAGTTGGAGCAAAGCCGAACGAAAATGAGTTTCTGGACCCGGAATCAAGCGAAATTCAGGAATCGGGGAATTCTGATGCTGATTGGAAGCACTGTAAAGCTTGTTCCTATCGGGGATCACAAAGATCGAAGACTCAAGCGAAGAAGCAAGCGGAGGGTAGTTTCATAATTTCAAAAAGTTTAGCAAGAGTTCACCGCGGCAAGGTAGCCTCGGGTAAGATGGTTCAACAAAAAATTCAAATCGATGCCGTGGCGAGATTCTTCTTCGCTGCGGTGAAAACTACAAAATTATGTTTTTGTAAAACGTTGCATTTTACTTGTATTGTATTAGTTCCTAAGGTTTTTGGCCGACTATTTAAGAGAGAGTTTGTTCATTTTTTAGGGGAGGTCGACATTGTTAGATAAGGGGAAGAGGCGAAGGAGATTGGAGGAATTTGGGTCTCCAAAATAGGGAAGAATTAATTCCTCTTTCAATTTCTAATATGTTGAACTTCGCATTTATAGTTTATGTGATGTTTTTCTTTATTTTGAGCATGAACTAACTCACTTTTGGGGTAGGGTTTTGATGTAACTTGGATTACAATGGTTTAATCTATAAATTTGTGTTGTTTTTGAGTTTTATTGCTTGGATTATGTGTTTATTCTTGTTCTTAATGCAGTTTGATGTTGGCTTCTTTTGATTCAATTGAATGTTGAGCATGATGGGATTGAGAAGTGATTATTGTGTTAGCTTCTTAGAGTAAACACTGTAGATTAAGCAAACACTAGAGATAGGTTTAGCAATCTATGAAATCTTTATAGGATTCCATTTGGCTTGATAGACTTTAAACTATTAACCTTCAATTTTTTGGGTGCGGAAGTTTAATAAGGAGAGGTAAGAGAATATAGCCTGAGAAGGTACATTCTACAACTTAAGGAATTCGATTATACTCCTTGCATGTGAATTTGGAAGCAATAGAAATTGTAGGTTAAACTAGAGTATCCTAGTGAAGTCGAACCCTAACCTATTTTGCCTTGATTTGAATTTGAGTTGATTAGTTTAGTGTTAATCTTAGTTGTTTGATTTTGTGTTTTAATTCTAGCTTTACTTTCCCCCACAATTCCAACATTTTTGTAGCCTTCAATTAGTAATAGAATTAGGAAACTTGGTAATTAGCATGTGATCCCGTGGGAACGATACTCTACTTCATCATTGTATTACTTTTTGCGACTAATGCACTTGCTACATATGCATGTTTGTCAAAGCACACATAAGTACTTATGCAATTTTGTTAATAGGTTTCATTGGGTTCTTGTTGCTATTGACATAAAGACTTTAACTGTGTACTATCTTGATTCCTTGAGGGGAGATATTGGGCAAGATTTACAGGAAATAGTGCAAAAGTTAGTTATTCTACTTATCCATTTTTAACGCTCTATATAATATCAAATACTGTGTGTTAATTTCAGAAGTTGTTTTAACTTTCATAGTGATATCTTAATCCATTCTGCCCATAAGGTGTTCCAAAAAAGGGTTAATATCTCATGGCAAAAAGTATTGGTGCGTATAATTGTTATTATCAATAGCAATTTCAATTATAATATTGTTTTACCTTTTGAATATTAATGCTTACTTTCGAATTAATTTTTTTGTAGGGACCCATTCAACCGGGAAGCGTTGAATGTGGGTTTTATATAATGAGATACATCAGAGATATAGTTGAGAATGGGTTGGCATTACTGAAAAACAATGTAATTTTTTTTTTTTTTTTTGAATAATAAGATATAGTTGATATTTGTTAATTAGTCTTATTGTGTTTACTTTTATAGTTCATGGGGAAAAAAATATATGAAGATGCAGAGGTTGATGAAGTTAGAGGAGAATGGGCGATGTACATATCATTTTTGTTATTGTTGTTTCAATGATGTTAGAGGCCAATGAGGGCAAAAACTATGTATCAAACTTTTCATTACTGAATTGATTACTTTTCGTTGTTGTTTATGCAATATTGTAAAATTTATCCTGTTGCTCAATTTTGTTTACTCAGAGCAACAGTAATATATGAATCATTTGATCAATTGTTCGATGTCCCATTATATATTGTTGAATGGTGATAATTGTTGGAAGGATAAATATTATGAAGCATTTCATTCAACTATTCTATAATTTAATTCGTAATAATAAAGAAATTTTACTAATTAAAAAAAAAAATTAACAAAAGAAATATTGACAGTGTGAAGATTGTCAATAATTTGGCTAAAATTCTAAAGAAAAATCCTTGAAAATTCGGCTAAATCCTTGATAGTTCGATAACTGTCAAGGATTTGGATAAAATTATGCTAAATCCTTGATAGTTATCGAACTGTCAAGGATCCGTCAAGAGGTCCTTAACAGTTTGAAAACTGTCATGACCCTTCCTTGATAGGGGCTACAATGATAGTTCAAAAACTGTCATTGTACCCCTGTAAACCCCGCGTTATTATTCCGATGCCCTAAGGTATGAAATTTACCTTTTCAAGTAATTTTCTTTTTTTTGAATGGAAGGGTAAAATGGTCAATTTACATGTATTTTGAGATGTGGCCATTATAAAGTGTAAGAGGTGATGTCATTGAAGAGAAATGAGGGTAGAATGGTCATAAAGTTAAATTAGTCATTTACCTAATGGGATTGCTTAATTGTTAAGCGTTTTAAGAAGTCAAATGGCATTAAATGAGTGCTAATTATTATGTTGTGATAGAAATGACCAAAACACCCTTATATGAAAAAAATTATGCCAAATGACCCTTATATCTAACTTTTATAGACCAATCACATTACAGTAACAATGGAATAAATATTTACAAGGTTTTAAGAGAGAGTAGTCGGCCTTGTACACCCCAAATATATCATCTTCTTCTTCATCTCTCAAATCCACCATAAAAGCCACTAATCCAAGCATTTTATTCTCAAATTTTCATAGGATTTCAAGTTGATTTTCAAAGGAGATCACCATCCACACTTAAAGAACTTCAATTTCAGAGTTTAAGGTGAGTTTCAAAACCCTAGTTGTTCTGATCTTTTAGTTAAAAGAGAAATTCATAAGTGGTTATGTGTATAAGGTAGAAAGGGTGAACCTTTGGAGCTAAGGAGGAGTGTCTTTGTGCTTTGAATACTAAGGTAAGGAAAAAATCTCCCTTATGACTACAATTGATAACACCTAGGGTTTATGGAACTTACATTTATTTATGTTAATATGAGTGTGATGCTATGTTTTGGTTATGGATTGTTTAAATAGGTGTGTTGATTGGTGTATGTGTGCATATGGAGGATGATTATGCCAATTAAGAGATTTGTAGTTGGACGATGTTGTAATGATTGCTTAATACTCGGATATTGATAAAAATTTCATGTAGAATATATAAGTAAATGGGCCCAAAATTCTCTTTTATTACATATAAACATTATTTATACAAAACAGAGTATCATGTACAAAATGATATTAAAATAGTGGAGAGTGTAGCTATCGCTCCTCGCTTGCCGATGCCCATCCAACCACGTTCTCACCTAGAACCTGCAACCACAAAGAAAATAATGGGGTGAGCACAAAACAATGCTCAGTAAGTAAATCCTCTACTCGACTGTCCCCGTAACTTTTTCTCTTAATTCTTTCCTTACTCTTTTTCTCATCTCATTTATTTTCTCTTTCACATAGCTCTCTTTCTTAACTTTCGCTATATATCATGACCTCATCTTACTGGAGGCACGGCCGGGTAGAGTTCACACAGCACCAACCCACTCTCCGTGATTTTTGGGTGGAGATCACCAAGCACCAACCCCTTACTGTTTCTACTATCGGGTGGAGATCATAAAGCACCAACCTGTTCTCATACCTATCGGGTGGAGATCACAAAGCACCAACCCGTTCTCATACCTATTGGGTGGAGATCACAAAGCACCAACCCGTTCTCATAGCTTTACTCATTCTCTCTACTCTTAGAGTAGTTCATTCACACAATTCTCTACTCTTTTTTCAAACTAGTAATCATAGTGTAGCTTAATGCTTAGAGTAGGTTAGTCACAAAATTCTCTACTCTTTCTCACACTATTTCTCCAATGTACAATTAATGCATATGGATGGTTCATGTTCAAGAATGCACATAGGAAATGCCAATATGCAATGTTGCAACAAATAAGGTTCACAACTCATGCTCATACTTCTCTTAGGCATTTCATCAAACAACTAGAGTGCATACCTACACTCCACTTTATTTATAAATCTATCCCTCTCTTGAACCATCCAAAATGGGAGAAAACTCCCTCACCAAGCAATAATTCCTGCTATAACATAACACTTCCAAAAATATTTCTCAATCTCCTCCAATTTCATCACAAACTACATTCTCCTCACACATCACACTCCTCAATTGAAGTGTATTTAACAACCACAATAAATAAATACTCATCTCAACCCAAGTTCTCACTAACACAATATATATCATGCATAAATAAATCTCTACTCAAAGGATTCCACAAATATCAACTTGGATTGGGATTTACTTACCTTGAAAAGGAGAGATCACACTAGCACTTCATTTCCTTTACAAGACTTGTTTCTTCTCTACCCTTTAAACAATAAAACCATGAAATTTCAATACTCAAATACAAGCGCAACATCACATCTAAAGTAAGGATCCTTACCTTAGGATGCCTTAGGTTGATTCTCTAGCAAAAACCAACTAAAAACCCTAAAAAATCCTTGAAAGCTTGAAAGAAGAATTGAGAGGGAATGGAGAATGAAAGAGGCGGTGGAGAAGAACGAATGAAGGGTTTATGAAGTTTATCCCCTTTTTAGCTCAAAAGATAATCATTCATTCCTATATTGCCCTTGCTCTTTCTTGAAAATTCCATCTTTGTCCTTTCAATCTTTACACTCACACCCCCATTCTAACATATTCTCCATGAAATTTCCTTGCATTTCACTCCCCACTTTTCCTGCTAATTAAGGGTAGAATGGTCATTGTGCCCCAAAGGAAGAAAATATCTAAAACTCAATAAACTTTTTGGCCATCTCGTCGCTGCGGCGAAGACAATTCCGTCGCCACGGCGAAACACTCCCGCAGCTACTCCATAGGTTGCAGCACCTCTTCGCCCCGGCGAGGCCTGTAACTCCAAAATTCCTCAAGTCTTAAGCAATTCCAAGGCAATTACTTAGCATATCCAATACATCCATTCAACCAAAGACCAACCAAACAATAATAACAATATACCATCTCAAATAAGAGCAAAACAGTAAGTATTCATACAACATACAACATAATCTACTACGTACCTCAAGTGGGGCGTTATAGATGTTTTGACACTTTTTGGTTCTGTAAAAAGGGAGGTTTTTATGGCCTTTTATACTTAGAATGACATGGCAAATGATGTGAATGTGCAAATGAAGGTGACATGGTTAAAATGAATAGAATTCGAATTTGGCTTTTTAGGACTTATACTGTACATGCTTCACTGAATCGGTCATAAAGTTATAGAAGTCTGATTGAGTTGATTCTTGAAGTTTTAAAAAGGGGAGAAATATACCTAAAACTTTTATGTTTTAGCCAAAAATCAATTCGAATTGGAAGATAAGGGAAAAATTGCTTGAAAAGTGACAAACTATATGGCATCCACCTTCTTCATGGAAATTCCCAATTATTTCTAATTCTAATAAACCCCTGAATAATCTTACCACTGAAATTCATTGTATTGTATGAGAAATTGAATGAATTAAGTTAAGAAGTTTAGTAGGAGGATATAGTATGATTGAGCATGGGAGATGTTAGTCCATATGTTTGCATTCATAATGGTAATGCATATACCTTATTTGGTTGTCTTATGAAAAATTTTATGAAATGTTAAAGGATGAATTCCATGAGTCTCTTGAGGTATAAACTAAGATAAGAGGAATGGAATTCTTATGGAAACCATGAGTCCTTTGAGGTGATGACCAAAAACAAGGTAATGGTTCAAATGAATCCGATCGAATAACAAAGACTAATGAAACCATCAAGTATAAAGACAAAAGAAATAAGCATGCCATGTACATGAATATTTCATAAGTCATATATGTTCTATGTTATATTATGTATGGTTATGTTATGACTTATGTTTATGAGAAAAGTCCAAAGTGTATGATATGTTTTATGAACTTGTTATGTCAAAGAATGAAGGTTATGTTTTGTAGGTAGGTAAGTTCCTAAGTAATATATTTGTATAATGAACCTTAATAGTTTTTAAATGGCCATATTCCTTATTGAGCGATTAGCGCTCACCCCACGAAATGTTTTAAAATGTTTTGCAGGTAAGGATTAAGGCATGAAGCTGGGAGAGGATTCCGAGGGATGCTATGAGCATGAAGGGATGTTTTAATTATGACTATTGAATTGTTTTGTTAGTATTTAGTATAGTAATTATGTTTATATCTCATAATGCAGTAAATATGTCCATATTATTATGGAGTATATATGTTTGTGTTAATAGAGAAAATCAAATTGCTAGTAAATTTTGTAAAAGCGTGTATGTTCTCGTAAGTACTACTATGGATTTTAAAATAAACTTCTTTCCTAGGCGTGCGTTTTCTAGGTTCTCAATGGCCAAGGGATACTTAGGAAATACCTGGCTAGGGAGGGGTTTTACAACCCCCTTCTTAATAGGTAGTACCTATTAAGGAATGGCTTTTTTCTTGTAATGAATTCGGGTACAATTACCACTATAGCTAACTTAAAGCTAATGTGTTCAGTAAAACTATTAGCACACAACTCTCTTGTCTTGACCTTAATCAACCTTACGCTCAACAAAATGTGATAAAATGTTATTTTTATTTTAGGAAGCAAGTACTTTACAGAAAGTCACCACATGTGTCCTTGTCCTCGAGCAGTTTACCTATTTAGCTATGCGCATGCTGATGACCAGTAATCGGTTTACAAGTTGCTCTATCAAAGTAGTGTTAGATCTAACCGAGTTTAATAAAATACCCCAACTTGTTCAGTGTGCTGATATTTCCAATAGGTATGCGAGGCTTATTTGATTGTGTTATAAATGCCTAGGCTAAACCTGTTGACGATCGAGGTGAAATTTCAACTTCTAAATCTTTATTAACTGAATCCTTAGGTCCAAATTTTATTTTGAGATTTTTTTTTTGTATATAAGCCTCTTTAAACATGACTTATTGCTTTTGATTCAATGATCCCTATAGGATGTGATCAACGAGAATAATTATTGGGGACAAACATGTTAGACTTGGTGCCCTAGAGCCAATCATATATTGTAAATTGACTCTATGTATCATTTTATTTCATTAATAAAAGGTAATTTTATTATATTGTGTAAATTATTTTATATATGTATTGATATATGTCCTTAGAATGGTGGAATTGTGACGAGGGTATCGAGTGTTGTAAATCTCAATTGTGAGGACCCTATAAGTACATATAGTGGCCATTCTAGAATTGTCCGTAGCCTTAGTATTATTTTGGCCAAGGACACATATAATATGGTAAGGCTATCTTAGCATCGAACGACCTTATCAAAAGATAGTAACATGTCTCACATCTCAAAGTTGTTTGGTGACAACTTGGTGCGGCACATGGGTGCTTGTTATTTACAAGTTCACTGGACTGGCCCATAGAGGATTCTAAATAGATGGTGATGAGAATGCAAAATATCATATTTAACCCCCGTTAATGTCTATTCATCTATACTTATTTTTTGCCTAAATGTACTCATTATTATTCTATTTTGATTTAGGATGCAAATGGAGGCGTTAAATGCAAAACGGAACTAATTAGGTGAATTCAGACAGTTTTGACATTGCTTTGTAATCAGGGCATAACTCTCTCATCCAAGCTCCGATTGAGATGATTCAAAATTCTATGGAACCCTAAGAAATATATCTAAAACTTTCTTGTTTTGATTTTTGAGAGATACTCACTGCATCAAGGTTGTAATCGGGCTTGAAGTTGACACACCTGCACTGCTGACGTTCTGGAACATTTCGCCTTGTCATGCAATTCAAATAGGCAGTTTATTATTGGAAGATTTGAAGACCTATTGCATGCAAGTTACAGCTGGACACACCACTTTCCTATTTTATTTTAGGACTTTATTTTATTTTCAATTAATTAGAATCAGATTAGGATAAATGTTATTTTAGGATATTAGAATATTTTGAGGAGATTTAGTAGAATTCAAATACTTCAATTTGAATGGGATATCTTTAAAAGGAGAGAGAGATCAGATTGGGATATAACACACACGCCTCTCTTTTCTCTCTTCTGGAATTTTCTCTTTTGAGTTTTGATTATGGCCATGAGCGGCTAAAACTTTCATAACTTGGTCGAAGGAAACGGAGACCTCGGAATCAATAAAACTGTGAGATCTATTTGTTTTTAGTGTTCAATTTATGTTTTGAATATTGGATGTTCTTCTATGCATATTGTCATGATTGTTGTGTTTAAGTACTAGGAGGCCTACTAGTTTATTATTTGTTGCAATCTACTGCTAAATTAGATATCAAATCCGTAATTGTTTGATCCCTTTAACTTGTGAAGCAATTAGGGTTTAAGAATTTGCTGCGTTACGAATTATTAAGTCTTAAGAAGAACATTCAACTAAATTAAATACAACTGCTTGTGTTTGTGTTGTTTGGCTTCATCGATCTCTCTAGTTCTTAAGGCTGCCACTAGATTAAATCTTTAGCACTTGTCTAGGGTTGTTTAGTAGTAAGATTAATTAGATTGCTTGTTTCCTAATTAACTACAACTAAGGAGAGATAGGAAAATAGTTCCAATGGTGAATACTCAGAGTAAGAATTGATTTATTTTTGCATCAATGATCAGTTGTAAGATTCCAATGGTGGATGTTGACTTAGACCAAGTTTCGTTATTTTGATTGATTTCGGTAATTTAGGTTGAATTTCTTTTCCTGAAATTGTTTCTGTTTTTACTCAAATCCCCCCATAGTAGTTCACGTAACATAAAACTCGGCTAGACACTCTCTGTGGGAACGATCCCTACTCACACTACTATGTGTATTTTTAGGGTTTTAATTCTGGGTGCCTATGACAGCATGCCAGATGGTAACCCCAGTGTCTATAGAATACATCCTCTAACAGATAGTGGTGCATGTGATCCTTATACTTGAGATCACCACAGTGCTGTGTGTAAATATTGGTGTAGTTTGACACTAGCCTAACATAATCCTAATTACGGTTATCAATATAGTAGTGGTTTGCTACATTGAGAAGTACACTATGGCTATGGGAGGTCAACAGAGGATTCGTCACTATTGGTTACGGGAGAAATTATCTCATTGAGTTATTCGGTAAATGACAACGACCGTAAATCCATGGCCATAGTGGAATTGAGTTGTTGCTCAAATCCAATTTTGTTTGGTCGTTGGTCCAATAACCGAATACGAATATGTCAAGGCAATTTATATTTGAAGTTGATACTATTTTTGTGATTCAAACCTTGATGAGATAATAGATGATAAAATGATTGAATTGCACGATAACCATACCTTTAATAGGTAGCTATTTCGTTGAATCTCTATCTATTGGGTTGCCATGATGCCTTTCTAGAGGCCAATCTTAGCCTGTGTATAGTGAGATGATTAATTGGATGTTAATCACGATACTACCTATTGCCAATATGATAGGGAGCCTACAGGTCACACACTTAGAAGACAATTTGAGGATAATAGTGTAAAAGGGTAGTTTCATCATTTTATGATGAAAAGGCATTGAGGTAATCTCGTAGTGCAATTAAATTTGCTGAAATGTTGTTACCCATGTCAAATTTTGTATTGGAATTTAATTTGTATGGTTTTGTATTTATTTATATATATTTATGAATATATATATATATTAAACAATTTATGAATAATAATAATAAATAATAAATACATGATTTATTACCTTTTTGGGAATGGGAGAATATCTATTCGAATTAGGAACAGGAAGGTGGCTATCCCAATAAGGAATAGGATTTTAGTTGCACTATAAATAAAATTAGGTTTATTAAGTGATTTTTTTTTTTCTCTAAACCTAACAGCCCATCACTTTCATAGCCAGAACTTTTCTTTGAAAGGTTTAGCCCTTTATTCACCTCAAAACACCAATTAAATTCTAGCAAATTGAATTGGGTGAAACCTTGTATTCGTGTGGATACCGTTCGTGCATTCCTACACTTGGAGTGAAAGCGAATCTGTCACACAAATTGAAGGAGTCTCCAACCCATGTATTATATTTCAACATTGAGGCTGCGTTTGGTTTCGACAATGTTTTATTACTGAAAAGATGGGATTACCAGTGAGATAGATTACCTTGAAGATTAATGGGGATTGTTATATTAATATGTTTGGTTAGACTGGTAGGTATAAATAATTAATATGTTTGGATGGGAGGAACAAAAGAATTTTGGAGAAGCCTTTTACTGAATTGCCCTTTGTTTTGTATAATATTATTATTTAGAGTATTATTTTTAATCCCTTCCATTTTACAATTCAGCTAAAACACCCGAGCTAAAAGTTTAAAATGTAACAAAATACCCCCACCTACCAAAGACAATTGCCGGCCGCCGACCACCATCGTCGGCAGTCGTCGGAATAGTGCACAACTAGTCAGATCTGGCTAGCCATTGTAATGACTTCTTTCTAATAGTATATTTTAGAACATATACTATGAAAACATACATAATTAGCATATGAAAATAGTTGGGTTTAAATTTTTCTTTACATACAAAATATAATTCTTTACATATATCAAAATAACAAATACAAAAACTTAGCAACGGTGGACAGTAATGCCAATTCTCTCCGCTTGTCGACATCCTTCCGACCGTTGCTCACCTATTTCTGCAAAAACATGGAAAAACAATGGGGTGAGCATAAAAATGCTCAGTAAGTAAATCCCTTAACTTTTCTTCTTCTTTGATTCTTTCCTTACTTAATTCTCTTCTTCTTTCTTTCTCTGTTTCTAATTCTCACTGTTCTTTTCTTTCTTTCCAATTCTCTCTGTTTCTTTCTGTTCTTTCTTTCTTACTCTTTCTATTCTTGCTACTCTTCTATTCTTCTAACCATAATAAAATTCATGGGAATATGCATAAATGAAATGCATATGCAATAATGCATAAAAATGCATTTTATTTCTTCTTTCTATTTCTTTTCTTTTCTTTTCTATTCTTGTCTTCTCTATTCTTTTCTTTTTCTTTCTATGCTTTTCTTTTCTCTTCTTGTCTTGTTTGCCCAAGCTTCTCTTTTCTTTCTTGTTTCTTTTCTTTTCTTTTCTTTGCTTGTTCAAGCTTTCTCATTCTTTCTTTTCTTATTCTTTTCTTTTCTTATTCCTTCTTTTCTCATTCGGTTGATGTATGGATTCGAAACCTTGGCCATGTGAGTGAGTACAGTCCTCATCTACATGCACTCTTGCGGACCGTACAAATTCTTCTTTCTTCTTAGGCCACTCAATTAAGGTGATGTGCATGTAGGAATTCTTTTTGGCACAACCCTCATCCACATACACTCTTACGGGTCGTACAATTCTTCCTCTTCTTATGCCACTCAATTAAGGTGACGTGTATGTGGGAATTTCTTCTTAACACTCACGGTTGCCCATCACACCAACCTATTCTTTTCTCTTCTTTAACACTTTTTCTTTCTTTAATTCTTTAATGCTTATTCTTTCTTTCTCTTTGTTCTTAGAATGTTTTATTCTTTCTTAAGTTTCTACACATACACAATTATATGCATATGGATGGCTCATGCTTAAAATTTCTTACTTAAATGCACTTATGAAATGTACATATGCAATGTTGCATAAAATTAAGGTTTCTACTCAACTCATACTTCTCTTAGGCATTTCATCAAACAATACCTTTGCATAAACAAACCCTAATGTAAAAATCATTCTATTTGTTTCTTAAACCATCCAAATTGAGAGAAAAACTCTCTTGTAACATCACCATACCTACACGGCAAAAACACTCCCAAAAGTTTCTCCAATTCTTCCAATTTCAATCCATCATCAAACCATCACACACACTCCTCATATTCAAGTATATCCAACAACAAGCATAACTAATCATCCATCTCATCTCAATTTCTCAATAATCATAACATATGCATATTTAAAAGAAATCTCTACTCACTTGATTTTCTTAAACTTTAACTTGAGTTGGATTTTGAGTGGAATTTACTTACCTTATGCTTGAGTAGTCTCTACTAAGCTCTCTACTCTTGTTGGATTCAAATCTTCTCTTAACCCTAAGCATAAACTCCATAAGAACTCAACTTTTACACAAATAAAACATAGATAAAGAGCAAGAATCATTACCTCTTGAAGCCTAAAATCAAAACACTATGAAAAACCACTCAAAAGCCCTTAAAATCCTTGGAGGATTGGATGAAAATTTGAGAGAAAATGGGGGAGGAGTGTGGCGGTGGAATGAAGAAAATAATGGTTTCAAACTCTTAACACTTTAGTTTATAAACACACTTTCCCATTTTGCCCTTACTCTTTCTTAGAAATTCCATCTATGTCCCTTAGTCAATTACCATAATGACCTTATTTTTAATGCATTCTCTATGAAATTCTATCTCTTTTCACTCCTCACTTTTTCAACTGATTTTGAGTGAAAAGACCATTTTACCCTTAATGCAAATTTAAGGCATTTTTTCTTAAAATCACTTTAACAAAAATTAACTAAGGGCTATAAAAACATAAATTAAATCATGTACCTCCATGCTGGGCGTTACAATTCTCACCCCCTTAAAAGAATTTCATCCCCGAAATTCAAGCGAACAACTCCGGGTAACGGTTCTGCATGTCTTGCTCCGTCTCCCATGTAGCTTCTTCAACTTTATGATTTCTCCAGAGGACTTTCACTAAAGGGATGCTCTTGTTCCGAGCTCTTTAATTTTTCTGTCCAAAATCTGCACTGGATGCTCCTCATACACAAGATTCTCTTCCAAGTCTACGTCCTCTATGCTCAGAATATAGGAGGGATCACTTACATACTTCCGAAGCATCGAGACATGAAATACATTGTGAACTTTATCCATATTGGGTGGTAGTGCTAATCTGTAGGCCACTTTTCCTACTGGTTGTAACACCTTAAATGGACCAATGAATCTCGGTGCTAACTTTCCTTTATTACTGAACCGCATCACCCGTTTGTAGGGGGAAACTTTCAGAAAAACTTTGTCACCCACTTCAAACTCAACTTCTTTTCTTTTCAGATCAACATAACTTTTCTGCCTGTCTTGGGCTTGTTTCATTCTGCTTCTGATCAACTTTACATCTTTTATCATTTTCTAAGTCATTTCTAGCCCAAGAGCTATATTTAACTCATCTCTCTCGCCCATCTTATCCCAATGCAGTGGATATCTACACTGTCTACCATACAAAGCCTCATAAGGAGCCATTTTAATCGTAGACTGGTAGCTATTATTATAAGCAAACTCCACCAAGGGTAACATTTCATGCCAGGATACTTTATAATCCATATAGCATGCTCTCAACATGTCCTCAAGCACTTGATTTCTTCTCTCTGTCTGGTCATCTGTCTGAGGATGAAAGGCAGTACTAAAGGCCAATCGGGTACCCAAGTTCCTCTGCAAACTCATCCAGAAAGCTGAGACAAATCTAGAATCTCTGTCTGATACTATTGTCTTGGGTACACCATGAAGTCTCACTATCTCCTTAATATACATCTGAGCCAATTGATCCGAAGTCTTACTTTCCTTTACTGGAAGAAAATGGGTTGATTTAGTTAATATGTCTACTATCACCCATATAACATTATATCCTTTCTGTACTCTAGGGAGACCTGTAATAAAATCCATCAAAATACTCTCCCATTTCCATTCAGGAATACTAAGTGGCTGAAGTAACCCTAATGGCCTTTGGTGTTCTGCTTTCACTTGATGACAAGTCAGACATTTAGCTATAAACTCTGCAATATCTTTCTTCATACCTGGCCACCAATAACCTTTCTTTAAATCTTGATACATCTTGGTTGCTCCAAGATGAGCAGTGTACGGTGTGTCGTGAGCCTCTATAAGGATTCTCTTTCTCAACTCATCATCCCGAGGAATACAGAATTGACTCCTAAAACGGAGGATATCATCTAACAACTGAAACTCTGATGTCTTGCCCTCATGCACCTGCTGAACTATTTTCTGACACCACTCATTGGTTACTTGCTTTTCTTTAATTTCTTCCAGTAAGATAGACTGAACCTCTAACCTGGCAATCCTTCCTGGTATGACCTCAATCTGCTCCTTGCACAATTCCTCTATTAACTCTTTTTGTCTTGTGAGTCAGGACAAATAAACTTTCCTACTCAAAGCATCGGCTACTACATTAGCTTTCCCCGGCTAATACTTAATCTCACACTCATAATCTTTAACCAACTCTAACCATCTTCTCTGTCTCATATTCAACTCCTTCTGAGTAAAGAAGTACTTTAAACTCTTATGGTCGGTGTAGATATTACTCTTGGCACCATAAAGGTAATGCCTCCAAATCTTCAAGGCAAAAACTACTACTGCCAATTCTAAATCATGTGTAGGGTATCTTGTCTCGTACTCTTTCAATTGACGAGAAGCATAAGCTATAACCCTACCTAACTGCATCAATATGACACCAAGTCCCTACAGAGAGGCATCTGTATAAATGTTATAATCTACACCCTCCTATGGTAACACTAACACTAGAGCTGTCGTTAATCTTTTCTTCAACTCTTGAAAACTCTCCTCACAGGCAACTGACCATGTAAAAGGAACTCTCTTTTTGATAAGAGCTGTCAATGGCTTAGCCAGCTGGGCAAACCCTGCCACAAACCGGCGGTAGTAACCTACTAGTCCCAAGAAACTCCTCACTTTTTTTTACTGTCTTCAGACTTTGCCATTCTAGGATTGCCTTTACTTTACTAGGATCCACTAAAATTCCCTCACTAGACATAGTATGACCCAAAAATATCACCTGATCGAGCCAGAACTCACACTTAGAAAACTTGGCATACAATTTCTTTTCTCTCAATCGCTGCAGCACAAATCTTAAATGTTCCTCATGCTCTTCTCTTGACTTCGAATAAACCAGGATGTCATCAATAAATACCACTATAAACCGATCCAGACAATCATGGAACACCCTGTTCATTAAGTCCATAAAAACGGCTGGAGCATTAGTCAACCCAAAAGGCATCACCACAAACTCATAATGCCCATATCTTGTCCGGAAGGCAGGCTTAGCTACATCTTGTTTTGCCACCTTTACCTGATGATAACCCGACCTCAAATCAATCTTGGAAAATATTGCTGCACCCTTTAGTTGATCAAAAAGGTCATGTATCTGAGGTAACGGGTATTTATTCTTCATTGTTACTTTATTCAATTCTCTATAATCAATACACATCCTTAATGACCCATCTTTCTTCTTTACAAACAAGATTAGAGCTCCCCAGGGAGAATGACTTGCTCGGATAAAACCTTTATCTAGGAGCTCTTGGAGTTGCTTCTTCAATTCCTGAAGTTTAGTTGGGGCCATTCGGTGAGGGGCTTTAGAAATTGGCGCTGTCCCTGGTGCCAGTTCAATACTAAACTCAACTTCTCTTTCTGGAGGCAAACCCGGTAAGTCTTCCGAAAATACATCTGGAAATTCCTGGACTATTGGCACACTCTACAATTCTGGTTGTGGGATATCTCTACTTTGCACCACATGGGCTATATATCCAGAACACCATTTTCTTAGCATCTTTCTCGCCTTCATGCTATAAATGAACATACTCAACTGATGGCCCTCTCCGAAACTAAACTTATCGCCCTTATCAAGATTAAATCTCGCTTTCTTCTTCCGACAGTCAATTTTTACTCCATACCTCCCTAGGAAATCCATACCCAAAATCACATCAAAGTCGGGCATATCAAACACTATTAAATTAACTGCTAACTCCCGACCATGGATCACTACGGACTCTTCTGACAGCATCTCATGGGTCACAACACTAACCCCATCAAGTAACTCTATCTTAATGGGTTTGCTCACTTTAGTAGGTTTCAAACCTAATCTTTCTATCATCCCATAAGATATAAATGAATGAGTGGCTCTAGAATCAATTAAAGCATAAAGAGGAACTGCATGAAATAATAACTGACCCGTAACAGTTGATGGACTAGCCTCTGCTTCACCTTGTGCTACCGTAAATACCCAGGCATTAGTGCCTCTGGAAGTCTGTGCTACAGATGGAAGGGAAACTTTACAATCTTTCATCAGATGCCCTAGCTGTTGGCATCGATAACATACATTACGGCCCAACTCTCTCAGACACTCCCCTGGATGAGTCTTCCCACATTTAAGACATGGGGGAAACTCTGCTGTTCTCGGCCGTTTATTATGCCAATCTTTCTTGTTCTTCTTCGGCTGAAACTTCTTCTTATTCTTCACTTCCCTGTTTCTTACACTTTCAAATCTTTCTCTCTGTGGGGCGGGAGATGGTTCACTTGATCCTTCCATCGAGGGACCTGATGGGGTGATTTTGTTCTCAAATATTTCCGCCCTCAATGCTCGCCTTAAGGCCTCACTATAGGTTTGAGGGGGATCAGCACCCGTCATTA
Source organism: Pistacia integerrima (assembly GCA_026225825.1). Taxonomy (NCBI): domain Eukaryota; kingdom Viridiplantae; phylum Streptophyta; class Magnoliopsida; order Sapindales; family Anacardiaceae; genus Pistacia; species Pistacia integerrima. Next base: position 17,057,400 of record CM047742.1, on the reverse strand, counting down.
TATCATGAGCTATCTCTGACTTCAACCCATGGACAAACTTATCTCTTCTCAACCTGCAGATCGACTATTACAGGGTGCAAACCTGGCAAGGGAATTAAATCTCACTGAATACTCTTTTACTGTACTAGACCCCTACTGTAGACTGATAAATTCTTGGACCTTCTCATGAACTCGGTCTTCCGTTCTATACTCAACTTCAAATTCTCTTCTGAACTCACCCCAGGTCATCATAGAAACATGATGAGTATCTTCCATCAATTCCCACCAAATCGGGCATCACCCGGAAACAAGAAACTGGCATACCAGATCCTTTCCCTATCCGTCATAGGAAACTGCGCCGTCGTACGCTCAACGGACCTAAGCCATTCTTCTGTAACTAAAGGGTCCGTTGTACCTTTGAATTCTGACGGCTGATGTTGACTTGGAAGCCCATAAATCTGCTCAATCCGATTTTGTACTGTTTGAGGTACCGACCTTTCTCTCTCTTCTCCGGTAGGAGGTACTTGAACGGGGTTTTCAATTCTTTCTGGTTTGACTCTCCCCAGTCTTTCTCTTAAGACTTGCTGTACAATCCCCCAAATTTTGGCTTCATCAAGGGTAGGGGGAGTAGGTTCTAGTGGGTTGGAAGGTTCCCCCGTACTCATTGTTTTCTTACTACTTGCTCGTGTTCTACCTCTACCTCTCATCTACAAAATAAACACATTTAATCAATTCATGCCACACTTTTAAGTAAGGAAAGAATTTGACTTACAACAGTCAGCTACGGAACGTCGCGGCGATGAGAATGGCACACTGTCAAATCCCAAAATCTTTGCTCTGATATCAAAAATGTAATGACTTCTTTCTAATAGTATATTTTAGAACATATACTATGAAAACATACATAATTAGCATATGAAAATAGTTGGGCCCAAATTTTTCTTTACATACAAAATATAATTCTTTACATATACCAAAATAACAAGTACAAAAACTTAGCAACGGTGGACAGTAATGTCAATTCTCTCCGCTTGTCGACATCCTTCCAACCGTTGCTCACCTATTTCCCGCAAAAACATGGAAAAACAATGGGGTGAGCATAAAAATGCTCAGTAAGTAAATCCCTTAACTTTTCTTCTTCTTTGATTATTTCCTTACTTAATTCTCTTCTTCTTTCTTTCTCTGTTTCTAATTCTCACTGTTCTTTTCTTTCTTTCCAATTCTCTCTGTTTCTTTTTGTTCTTTCTTTCTTACTCTTTCTATTCTTTCTCTTCTTGCTACTCTTCTATTCTTCTAACCATAATAAAATTCATGGGAATATGCATAAATGAAATGCATATGTAATAATGCATAAAAATGCATTTTATTTCTTCTTTCTATTTCTTTTCTATTTCTTTTCATTTCTTTTCTTTTCTATTCTTTTCTTCTCTATTCTTTTCTTTTTCTTTCTATGCTTTTCTTTTCTCTTCTTGTCTTGCTTGCCCAAGCTTCTCTTTTCTTTCTTGTTTCTTTTCTTTTCTTTTCTTTGCTTGTTCAAGCTTTCTCATTCTTTCTTATTTATTCTTTTCTTATTCTTTTCTTTTCTTATTCCTTCGTTTCTTATTCTTTGCCGATCGGACTCAGTTGATGTATGGATTCGAAACCTTGGCCATGTGAGTGAGTACAATCCTCATCTACATGCACTCTTGCGGACCGTACAAATTCTTCTTTCTTCTTAGGCCACTCAATTAAGGTGATGTGCATGTAGGAATTCTTTTTGGTACAACCCTCATCCACATACACTCTTACGGGTCGTACAATTCTTCCTCTTCTTATGCCACTCAATTAAGGTGACGTGTATGTGGGAATTTCTTCTTAACACTCACGGTTCCCCATCACACCAACCTATTCTTTTCTCTTCTTTAACACTATTTCTTTCTTTAATTCTTTAATGCTTATTCTTTCTTTCTCTTTATTCTTAGAATGTTTTATTCTTTCTTTCTTAAGTTTCTACACATACACAATTATATGCATATGGATGGCTCATGCTTAAAATTTCTTACTTAAATGCACTTATGAAATGCACATATGCAATGTTGCATAAAATTAAGGTTTCTACTCAACTCATACTTCTCTTAGGCATTTCATCAAATAATACCTGTGCATAAACAAACCCTAATGTAATTATCATTCTATTTGTTTCTTAAACCATCCAAATTGAGAGAAAAACTCTCTTGTAACATCAACATACCTACATGGCAAAAACACTCCCAAAAGTTTCTCCAATTCTTCCAATTTCAATCCATCATCAAACCATCACATACACTCCTCATATTCAAGTATATCCAACAACAAGCATAACTAATCATCCATCTCATCTCAATTTCTCAATAATCATAACATATGCATATTTAAAAGAAATCTCTACTCACTTGATTTTCTTAAACTTTAACTTGAGTTGGATTTTGAGTGGAATTTACTTACCTTATGCTTAAGTAGTCTCTACTAAGCTCTCTACTCTCGTTGGATTCAAATATTCTCTTAACCCTAAGCATAAACTCCATAAGAACTCAACTTTTACACAAATAAAACATAGATAAAGAGCAAGAATCCTTACCTCTTGAAGCTTAAAATCAAAACCCTATGAAAAACTACTCAAAAGCCCTCAAAATCCTTGGAGGATTGGATGAAAATTTGAGAGAAAATGGGGGAGGAGTGTGGCGGTGGAATGAAGAAAATAAGGGTTTCAAACTCTTAACACTTTAGTTTATAAACACACTTTCCCATTTTGCCCTTACTCTTTCTTAGAAATTCCATCTATGTCCCTTAGTCAATTACCATAATGACCTCATTTTTAATGCATTCTCTATGAAATTCTATCTCTTTTCACTCCCCACTTTTTCAACCGATTTTGAGTGAAAATACCATTTTACCCTTAATGCAAGTTTAAGGCATTTTCTCTTAAAATCACTTTAACAAAAATTAACTAAGGACTATAAAAACATAAATTAAATCATGTACCTCCATGCTGGGCGTTACAGCCATGCATCGATCTGGCTATTTCTGACTAGATCGAAGGCCGAAATCGGCTAGACAACCGTGGATCTGGCCGGAAATGGCTAGATCCATTCTAACCATTAATGGCCAAATCTATGGCCGTTAACGATCGTCCAACTGGCTGGAAAGAGCCAAATTGACACACGATCAACTAGATCTGGCTGGCCGTGTGCCATTTTGGCGACTGCTGATGGCGATTGACGGTGGTGGCCGATAGTTGACAATCGTTTATGGTGGCTGACTTATTTTGGGTGGTATTCATGTAAATAGTGAGGGGCATTTCTATCTAAAAAATTAATTTATGATGTTATAGAAGTCATTTGGCACATTTGGGCAAATTGTTATTTGGTAGACATATGAGGGCATTTTTGTCCAAAATGTGTATTAATTAAGGGTAAAATTGGTACAAAAATCAGATTACCTCGGTAATAAAAGAATAACACCCCTTGAGTTGGTAATCTAATTACCCCTAATATCACTAACAGTAATCACTATTGATATGGAAAGATTATCAAAATCGTTTATTACTTCGCAACCAAACAAGGAAATGTCCGGAATCAAAGATAGATTACCGAAGTTATCTTTCCATAGCCCTTACTAAACGCAACCTGAATGGTTTTATTTAATGTAATTTGCATGATTAACAAGTAATCAATATAAGGATCAATTGGTGTTTGTGTTAATTTCAAGAAAATTTTAAATTTCGTTGCTTTCTTGATTCGATTAACACCTTCAAGACAGACCAGTAAAACAACGATAGCCATAGATACAATTCTTACTCAACAAGGGCAAAATTTAATATGTGTTTATGTAGCTATTGGTCAAAAAGCACTATGGCTCAGGTAGTAACTACTTTCCAAGAAGGGGGGGTGATGGAATACACCACTATGGTAGTTGAAACGGTGGATTCCCCTTCCTCGTTATAGTACCTCACTCATTATATAGTAGTTGCTTGTTTCCTATGGCTTTTTAGTATAAAGATACCTTTTATGAGTTGATATAAGATAGTGTTTCATAAAGTAATCTTTAGTGTTCAATTAAGCTTAGTGTCCAACAATGTTTTTATATCAATTAAAGTTTCGTAAAGACTACTAGAATCAATAGTGAACAACTTTACACAACATTAAAAGTTACATGTAATTTAATTTAGTATAATTAGGGTGTGTTTGGTTCAAAGAATGTTATATTACTAGGAATGTTATATTAATGGAAAGATAGATTACCTTGAAGATTACTAGCAATGTTTAGGGAAATGTGTTTGGTTGGTAAGAATAAATTGGTGAGTATATTATATTAATATGTTTGGTTGGGAGGAAATTAGTGGGTATGTTACTAAATTGCCCTCCTTTTTAAATATTAATATAATATTATTTTTATTATTGTTTTTTGAATTTTTTCATTTAACCCTCTACATTTGAGATATTGCTAAAACACCCTAGCAATCAAAAAAGTTTAAAACTTAACAACAACATCCCCATCACCCCAATCCACTACCCGTGGCTTGCCACCACTGCTGGTGGCAGCGTCAGTGGCTGTAATGATGCATGAACAGCTAGATTTGGCCAGTCGTGCATCGATGTAGCCATTTTCAGCTAGATCCGTGATGGATTTGGCTGGAAATGGCCAGGTCTATGGCTAGAATTGGCCGTCATTAACTACCAAAGTTCTTGTCGTTCTTAACGACCAGAGTTCTAGCCATTGACGGCCATAATCTGGTTGTCAATGATGGCCAAAAGCCATAAATCTAGCTGTTTTCAGCTACATTCACAACAATATGACAGTTTTCGACCAGATATCTGGTTAGAAATGGCCATATCGACGCATGATCGACCAGATTTGGTTGGTTGTGTGCCATTTTGGCGATGTCTCGTGATGGTGGCCAGATTACCACCACCCTTGGGTAATTTTTTTTTTAATCCAGGGGTATTTATGTCTAAAAAATTTTGTATATAAGGATAAAATAGTCCTTGAATTTTGTGTAAATTTTTTTCAAAACAGGGTATTATTGTCCAAAAATTTTAATAGTTAAGTGTAAAATTGTAACAAAAATAAGATTACCAAGTAATCTTAAAATACCTAAGAAAATGGAGGTAATCAGATTACCTCTTATATTACCAATAGTAATTACTATTGGTTTTAGAAGATTATCAAAATCTTATATTACTTGACAACTAAACGTGGTAATCAAGTAATATAAGATGACATTACCTCAATAATACCTCGTTACCCCCAAACACACCCTTAGAGAAAGTCGTGTTAGATTTTTCAGTTTAATAAAGAGATGCATGATTCTTTTACACATATATAATAAGTAACAGTTAAAGGATGAAGTTATGTAAGGGTTAGATGAGAGATTATGGAATAAGAGGACTAAATAATATTTGGAAGGCAAGCTTTTGATCAAGTTTAAACCTCTCTTTCAACCCTGTATTATCTCTCTTTTCATATTACATGTACAAAGAATTAACTTCAATGCTTTTAAATAGACAACCAAAGTGATATGTGACAAATAAAAAAAGATTAACATGAATTAAATTAATCACCCATTTAGTGACACTTGTCACAACAGTTAATTAACATAAAAAAGAGAGATTAAAAGATAAGTTTAATTTTTTAATTTTTTAATTTTTTAATTTTTTAATTTTTTTTTCAGGGTAAGTATGCATAGATAGAAAAAGATGTATAAGAAGGCCAAAACAAAACAACCTTCCTACCTCAAGACAAACCCTAGGTTAGGACCAATATAATCAATTAGCCTATACAAGACTAAATGAGCCAAAAAACAAGAGAAGGCAAACACTCTCCTCTTCCTACCTCAAGACATCCCCTGGGTTAGGAAACGAAAATCAATAAGGCTATTCCGGACTGAAAGAAAACAATAAAAAGACCTATTCCTACCTCAGGACATGCCCTAGGTTAGGAAGAAAACAAATAAAAATGAGAAACTCATCTCTTGTTTGTCTATCTCATCATATCATACACGATAGGAAAAAAGAGAAGTGCTCATGAAACCTCCCAAGGAAGAATCTACTCCAAAGAAGAACTTAGACAACAGGGCAAACTTCTCTACTTTCCTTTTTTCTTTTTTCTTTTTTTCCATTGGTATTGTTGCCTAGAGCAAGTGCGTCTGCGCGCATCTGGTCGCTTTTGCCCTTGCTATTCGCAAGCAAAGACTGAAATCTTGACGCCTACCTTTCGCCACCATCCACCCTTCCTCCTTGCTTTAAAAGACCTCTCTAGAGCTTTCCTTGTCCTTCCAAGTTCTCTCAATGCCAATTTGTCCCACTCCCCCTATGCCCTCCAAATGCTTGATAAAATGCACCAACCACCTGACCTTGCTCTTATCCTTACACTCACTCTTAGAAAATTGAAATGGGTAATCCCCATGTCTGAGCAAGCCTCATTTTTCCAATGGATCTCTTCATCTTCATTAGGTCTATAACTCAATCCCTCACTACTAATTGTATTAAGTTGAGAATGGCTAAAGCGTCATTGCACTCCCCTCCAAAGACCCCTTTGTTTCTCTCCCTCCATATCCAATAAACGGTGGTAGCTAAGCACAACTTCCCTAGCATATACTTAAGTCTATTCTTCTTCCAATTTAATGACAATGCATTAATATAATCCTTCCAAGGCACCCCTTATAGCCAATGGAGCTAATATCAAGAATTCGGTACCAAATGGACTTTGTGAAGGTAAAAGAGAGGAAGATATGATCCAAAGAATTTGGGCCAAATTACAAAAACAACAACTAGAGTTTTGAATAATGCCATACCTCCCCAATTTTTCCTTAGTGTTGAGCTTCCCTTTGATTGCAATCCAAAGAATCATAGCATGCCTAGGGATAGCTTTCTTGAACCACACAAGATGATGCCAATCTACCTCAGCTTCTTCTTTCTAATCTCATTCCAAGCCGATTTAGTTGAGAACCCCTTTGCATTGGAAGGAACCCAAAGAATCTTATCCCCCCTTAAAGATGGATTGAAATTAACCAAGTGTTTCATCTCCATTAACACACAAGAATTTGCAACCGGCCATTTCCACTCTTCTTGCTCACAAATCTCACTAACTTTAGCATCATAGGAAAGACCTGAATCTTAGACAATTCTAGGACTATATTTGAGACTTAGCGGGTGAAGGAGATGACATTTATCATGCCAAAGCCTGATGTGTTTTGCATCACCAACCTCTAATTTAATTCATTACCTCACTTTTTCTCTAAGCTTAAGGATATTCCTCGAAGCCCAAGAGCAATTATGAGGGATAAATATCTCCCATACACTCTTATTCTTGAGGAGGTAGGTTTTAACCAAAGAATCCCAACCTGATGAAAGATTTACTTGGGAGAGATTCCAAATATGCTGTATCATAGCCACCTTGTTCCATTCCTTGGTCCTCATGATACCAAGTCCTTTTTCCTTAGGAACACACACATCCTCCCACTCGATCTTGGCTTTGGACTTCTTCATAACTAAACCCGACCATAGAAACACCTTTAAGGATGTTTCGATTTCCTTATGCACTTTAGAAGGAAGGATAAAGATGGATGACCAATAAACTTGAATACTTCACAATATAGCCTTTATAAGAATAATTCTTCTTGCATAAGACAAAAATTTTCTTCTGCAAGAGTTAATTCTAGTAAGGATTTTCTCAATGAGAGGCTTACGATCGACATACTTCAACTTACTTTTATAAAATGGACACCCAAGTACCGAATCGGGAGCTCTCTTTCTCCAAACTTGATAATCCGTAAAATAACATCTTTCTCCTCCTTCGAGATGCTTGAACAAAAAAGGTTGCTCTTACTAGGATACACCTAAAACATGCTCAATCATTCTAATAGAAGTCACATCCGTGTGGCTAAAGATCATTAAGTCATTTGCAAAGCAAAGGTGAGTGATATTTTCCAGTTTACACCTTGGGTGGAATTTGAATCTAGTGTCCTTAGCCATAGTCCCAAGAAGCCTTGAAAACACCTTCATAACAAACACAAAAAGATACGGTGAAATAGGATCACCTTGCCTCAACCCTCTAGAACTCCCAAAGAAACCTCCCAACTCTTAGAAAACATTGGTGTTGTAATGCACAACTTAATTAACCCAGTGAACAATTTTAGGGGGGTATCCATACCTCTTGAGAATTTCAATGATAAACTCCTAATTCACTGAATCATAAGCCATCATCATATCCAGTTTTAAAGTGCACCTCTTTCCCTTGGCTGAGACTTTACCATAACTGCATACCAACTCTTGGCATAGAAGAATATTGTCTTCGGTTCTCCTCCTTTTCACAAAGGCGACTTAGGCTAGATTAATAAATTTTAGGAGAATATTCTTGATCCTATTGGCAATGATTTTAGAAATGCACTTATAGATTGTATTACAACATGAAATAGGCCTAAAATCGTGGTAAGTCGACGGGTTCTCACACTTTGGCACAAGGGGTATAATAGATCAATTAATTTCCTTAAGGATTTGGCTGGAGGTAAAGAAATCTTGGATAGCCTCCACTACATCATTATCCACACTAATCCAAGCTTGTTTGAAGAAATAAGCTCCATATTGATGTGTGCAAATGCAACACGTAGTACAGAGCAAATAAGGGTCTTTCCCATATAAGACTTTTCTAATTGACTAATTACCTACTTAAATAGGGGGCTTCTATGATTAAGCAAAAAATTATAATCAACTATTTAAACAACTAACCAAAAACAAGTAACATTAATATAAAGGTGAGAGAATATAGATAAATTGGATTGAAGGATCATTTGCCACCACTAAACATGTAATGCAAATCAATAAAATCACTATTTAACTTTCTACCCTCTTGATTACATCAGCTCAAAAAATACCAAACGTTGATAAGTTCCATCTCTCCTTATTGAGTCGTTTGATTAGACATGGTCGTAACCCAATTCCCTATTTATTAAATAACCTATGATACGATCTCTAGATTCAACGTAATAAAAGCATTAAGCATCGAGCCTAGTTAGTAAATATGGGTATGACAAAAAAAAGGTACGGGAATTTTACAGGTATGATACGACAAATGGTAAAAAATACGTTCGTAAAAATTCGGCCATAAAATTCGAATACAGAAAAAATACGATACGGGTATATATGAGTTTAATGCGACACATTATCAATAATATGTTCTGAAAAATACGACAATATCAAACCTGGTTTTAGCACTTTTCATGGACCACCTGGTTAAAAGCAATATCATAGCATTTCAGATGCAAATTATTCAATTCGCGAATAATACAGATGTGTTGATAAAATATGGCAATAATACGAATAATTTGTGAATAATACTGATAAAATATGGCAATAATACGAATAATTCATGAATAAAACGTTTGAGGCTTATAGTTCGCAAATAATATGGATGTGTTGATAAAATATGAAAATTCACAAATGATACGTGAATTTATGGCTGAGCGTATAATTCGCGTTTTATTCATGAATTTACTAACTAGGGCTGCAAGAGACCTACTAAATCAAGGCTAAACTTATATGGTCGGTTTACTAATTATCGTGAGTGATTACCCCCAATGCATGCAATCATACACTTTACCACTAGTTATTTAGGCTAATAAAGTGATTCCGTACTAAACAGCCTAAATTGGCAATAATAGATTAACTCTAACTATTTAATTGGCCACTTAAATAATTAAAACAATTGATTTAAACCCTATTCTCATAGAATAAATCACATAATCAAGAGTGATCAAAAGATAAAAAGTTGTAGATTTTATTAATCAAAAGATATGTCTAGGGTTTTGATGTCACCCTCAATCACAAGTGTTGTGCAAGAATAAGATTCTAGCTCGGGCTCAGAAAGAACATAGTGATCCCAGCCCAAGTATCGCGCCTAACAAACCAAGCAGTGACACCCGTCTGGAACACGTGTTAGCTTAAGGCGAATGAGCCAGGTGTTGACAAGCCAACGCTTAGCGCGACACTTGATGAACCTACTAAGCTGCATGAGTACCATTCGTAATTCATGTAGCTGTTAGAGTAGGTGCCCTATAGCTAATCAATTATTGTGGAATTGACTCTTTGTAATAATGTTCATTGATCAATAAAAGGCATTTCTGTAATGCCCACATTAAGGTACATAGCTTTATTTATGCCCTAATACCCTTAGTTGAATCTTGTTAAAGTTATCTTGAACAAGTGTGAAGGAAATTCTTTAAAAATGTTGTTAGAGGTAAAATGGTCTTTTCACTCATAATTAGATGAAAGTGTGGGGAGTGAAAAGTAGTAGAGTTTCATGGAGAATGCAATGGAGATGAGGGCATTATTGTATTTGACTAAAGGGCAAAGATGGAATTTCATAGAAAGTGCAAGGGTAAAATGGGAATCTAATATATATTATTTTATGATATTAAGAGTTGAAGAAGAGAAACCCTAGCCACTCTACCCTCCATTCAAGCCATTCTCTGCCCAAATTCTCTCAATTTTCTTCATTAAATTTCTAAGGAAATTCATAGGATTTTGGCTAACTTTTGATAGATTTTCAATCCTAAGCATCCAAAGGTAAGATTCTTGCACCAAGAAGTGAGATTAAATTTTAAAGTTTTGAATTCTTATGGTTGTATATGCTTAGGGTTTGAGAAGGAGGGAATTCTACCAAAGAGAGAGTATAGTGTTGGAGTTGCTCAAATTCAAGGTAAGTAAACCTAATTTAAACCTTAATTTGAGCAAGACTTTGTTGAATGAATTTTTTTGCATGTTTGTATGTGATGGTATGAGAGAATTATGGGCTTTTTTTTTTTATGTTTATTGATGTATAAATTCTAGCCATGAGAAGTAGTGTATGGTTATGTGATGATTTGTTGAAGTTGTGGAAGATTTTGTGTTGAGAGTTTTGGAGTGTAGAGAAGTGAGAAATTCGGCTAGGTTTGATACTCAATTTAGTGAGTTTTTGGCTCACAAATTTGGCTGAATTAGAGAGTTGTGGAAGTGTAGCCAACATGGTAGTAGCATGTGCATATGAATTGTTTGATGAAAATCCTAAGAGAAAACATGTTACCATGGCTACCCTGTCAAATCTATGACATTCTGAGTGATTTTTGAGCATCTTACCCATCGAACTGGGTTGAGACCTAAACATAAAAGTTTTAGCCCTTTCTCTAAGATTTAAAATGAGACCAAGATCATAGCAATCTGATGTGTATAACTCGAGATATGCCTTCTTGAATATGACCTGCACAGAATGACTACCTCAAAGTACCTCCAATTTATTAGTTATTTTTAGTCTAATAATCTATGATTGATTTCAAGTATGGGAATGTTGTTGGTAGAGAATACTTGTTCCATAATGATATCTTTATATGCCATAATGCATTCTCACATTCTCACATTTGCATTTAGAAAGAATAGCAAAGAATGAGCATATTTCCATGCACATACACATATATGAGACCATTAAAGAACAAAGAAAAAGAGAGTTTGGATGAATTGTAGAGAATTTCTTTTATGCATGTATATGCTTATATATGAAGAATTGTTGATGGAATGGATATTGAATGATGGTTAGAATTTATCCATGAGAAGTAGTGTTTGTGTACTTGATGTTTGATGAGAGTTTGGATGAATTATGGAAGAATTGGAGTAGAATTTATGGAGTGTGAATCCTGGACAGGTTTGACGTTAATCTTGGTGTGTTTTATTCCAATTTTAGTGGCTTAGAAGAGAGTAGAAATGTAGCCAAATTAGAGTTGATGTGTGCATATAAATTGTTTGATGAAATGTCAAAGAGAAGTGCATACATGATTATGATCATTTGATATCTTGAGATGAGTTGGTAGATGGTAGAGAATGACATGTTCACATTCCATATTGCATTATTGGATCCAAACATGTGAATTTAGAAAGAATAATAAGCATGAGCCCATATACATGCATACATACTCATAAGAGCATTAAAGAGCAATAATGAACATTAAAGTTAAAGAATAAATAGAAAGAAATGAGAAATATTAAAGAAGTTTAAATCTGAAATTTTATCTAAAGAAGTGTAAAAAGATAAAAGAAGAGAAGGTTGTTGCGATTGGGAACCCGTGAGTGACATAGCCTCGCATGCACACCGCCTTTAGTGAGCAGCCTCAGAATTCTGAAAGAAGAATTGTACAGTTTGTTAGAAGTGCATGTGGATGAGAATTGTACCCAGAATTAGAGAATACACTCACACAGCCAAGGTTCCAAATCCATGCCTCAACTGAGTCCGATCAGCAAGAAAGAAAGAAAGAAAGAATAGAACAAGAAAGAAAGAATAGAAATAAAGAAAGAACAGAAAGAAACAATACAAAGAAAGAAACAATAGAAAAAAAAGAAAGAAACAATAGAAAGAAAGAAAGAATAGAAGAAGAAAGAAAGAATAGAAAGAAAGAAAGAATAGAAAAGAAAAGAAAGAATAGAAAAGAAAGAAAGAAATATAGAGAAAAGAAACAGAATAAGAAAAATAGAAAAAACTGAAAAGAAAATGCACATTTTATGCATTTGTGCATTTGCATCATACCTATGCATGATACCATGCCTATTATCATGAGTAGTGAGAAATTAGAAATAGAGAAAGAACAGAGAAAAACAGAGAAAGAATAGAGAAAGAATAGAGAAAGAATAGAGGAACAACAGAGAAACAACATAGAAGAATAGAGAAGTGTGATGTAAGGAAAGAAATTCAGAATTTAAGCAACGGAGAGAGAAGGATAGCATATCGGGTTTACTTACTGAGCAATTAGTGCTCACCCTGTTGTTTTCAATGTTTTTGCAGGTAGTAGATGAGATTGCGGTCGCTTGGAACGTCAAGAAGCGGGACGGTTTGGCAACACTGTCGAGTTACTATTTTGTGACTTTATTATATTATGTAAAGATTTGTAAATAAAGAAAAATTAGATATGGGCCCATTATTTCATACTCATCTATGAATATATATATATATATATATATATATATATATATATATATATATATATATATATATATATATATATATATATATATATATTTTCTTATAATATTGTTTATTTTCCGAGTATACTAGCTAGAGAGAGAGTATTACAATTTCATTCTATATTGTGTAAATCATATTGATATGTATTGATATATATATCCTTAGAATGGTAGAACCGTGACGAGGGTATCAAGTGTTTCAAATTTGATAGCGAGAACCCTATGATCACATTTGGTGGCCATTCTAGAAATGTCCGTAGCCCTAGTATTATTTTGACCAAGGACACAGATAATACGATAAGACTATCATAGTGTTGAATGACCCTGTTAAAAGGCAGTAACTGATCTCACTTGTCAAGGTTATTTGCCAACAACCTGGTGTAACACATGGGTGCTTGTTGTAGGCAAGTTCACTGGACTGATCACCAGAGGATTCCATATAGATGGTAACCCCAGTGTCTATGGAACAAATCCTCTAACAAATGGTGGTGCATGTGATCCTTAGACTTGAGATCACTAGAGTGCCTTGTGCACCGATTGTAGTTTGACAGTAGCCTAACGTAGTTCTATTTAGAGCTATCAATACGGTAGTGATTGGCTGCATCGAGTAGTGTATCAAGACTATGGTGGTTCGATAGAGGATTCATCACTCCCGGGTACGGGAGAAGTTATCTCACTGTGCAATTCAATAAATGGCAATGCCACTAAATTTGTGGCCATAGTGGGATTGAGTTGTTGCCCAATCCAATTTATTATTTTGGTCATTGGTCTAGTAACTGAATACAAACACATCGAGAATAACTAAGGTTAACACTATTTTTGTACCGCAATCTCGATTAGATAACAGATGATGAAAGGATTTGATTGCATGGTAACCATATCTTTGATAGGTAGCTATTTCGCTGAATCCGAATCTATCGGGTGACCATAATGGCTGCTAGGGGCCAATCTTGGTCTGTGTGTAGTGAGACGATTAATTGGTGTTAATCGTGATACTACTCACTACCGGTATGATGAGGAGCCTACGGGTCACACACTTAGAAGATAATTTAAGAATCATTTTATGCAAGGGGTATTTTTGTCTTTTTGGATGAAATGGCATTTTGGTAATCTCATAGTGCAATTAAATTTGCTGAGGTTGTTGCCTGGATTTAATTTAATATTTAATATTAAATTAGTGAGATTATATTTAAATATATGTATGCATATTGATAAGAGTGTAATTGATATATTTTTATTCTTTCCATATTATGTTTTTTGTTATGTTTTATGCCTATTTGAATTGATTAGAGTTTATTTTGTGAGTTTGGCATAGTTGGATAGACTTTAGGAAGTAAGTTATAAAAGATTAGGAAATTCCAGATTTTCCAGATTTTTCGTTATTCTGACCAGTGCTTCGTTTTCCAGGTTTTTCATGGAGCTAGATTCCTCAATTGCAAAAGTGGTCTTCAGAGAAATTAAAGTAGACGAATCAAGCTTTTCAGGAAGGTATTATGGGCAAGAATCCGAGTTCGTTTGGGTTCTCAGTAGTTGTTGCAAAACCGGACCTGGAATCCTAGTCGCAGAAGGATTCCTTAGCTGAGCAGTGAATCTTCGAACGGGCCTAACTGGAGCGTCAGATATCGAAAACGGGTGATTCAAAAGCCCAGATTCATCTATACATCCTAGACTACAATTTTGATGAAGTGATGGAGCCCAGAAAAGATCTTTTACATGGCGAGAATCCTGGTGCAAGTTGGAGACGAATTCTGGAATCCATATCTGATCAGATTTTATCAAATCTGGAAGTCTATCTTCTAGGAAACGTCCAGGAAAGAAATTCCGTGATTCTTGGGGAAGAATTAAGGAAAACACATGTTATTTAATTAGAAGTTTTTAGGTTAAACGGGAGGAGGACAGTAGAGTTTGAATTCTGTAGAGTTTTTGCGTTCTAGATCAAGATGTGCGGCTAATTTCCTTCTTCAGTTCAAGGGGATTTTGAAGCCTAATTTCATGTCATTGGTGTAACCTAACCTCAGTAACATTGTTCTTAATCTCGTTTTTGTTGGAATTGTTTATGTTATTCTGTTTTAATTGTTTGTGATTCTTGTTTGAGTGATTTAGTTTTGGCCTACTAAATTGTTTAATCAGAATTTACCTGTTAGAATTAGGAATTGTGATCCGTAATTGTCCTTTTTCTATTCAACGAGTGACACATGATGATAGCTGATTATGGACAAGTTTTCGGTCTATTGTCTTGAATAACATAACCTAAGTTAAATAATCCGAGCTTGCGTGATTGTTGCTTAGATTGATCTATTCTCCTAATTCTTAAGGCTGCCATTGAATTAAATTTAGAGAGCTTGTTCTAGGTTGTTCAAGGGTTAGTATCTACTCGAAGAGCTTGTTTCGGTAGTGACAAACTAAGGGAGAATTCGGGTAACAGAGCTTGTTGTTTCCTAGGGTCAGTAGTTTCATAATGATGAGATAGAACAGTGTTACGGTTACTTTATGTCCAATGCATGTTTAGGTGGATCTTGAACCGAGAGCTGATTGTTTAACCTAATATTTTATTTCTCTGTTCTACTTTAGTTTGCTTTGATTACAAATCCCCCTTTCATTACTGTTGTTAGGTTTTCTGTTTAGAGTTTAATTTGCGTTTCTATTGTTTTTTATTGTTTTAGAATATAGAAATTAATCGAGTCATTCCTGTGGGATCGACCCTTGCTTGCCCTTTATACAATTCAATAGTTAGGTCAGTAAGGTTAATTAATTTGGTGCATTCGGCACGCTACCACATATATTTAAATGAATTATTATTGTTAATTAAATGTTAATATATTTTAATTATAATAATAATTAATTAAAAATAAAATACCATAAGAAGGGTTTTTGGATACAAGGGTGGATCAGGGTTGGAGTTAGCACATGCACTATATAAGTGCATGTGTGTTAAAGAAATTCATTCAATTTGATTGAATCCCTTTCATTGAAAAAGAGACAACCCTCTCTTCCTTCTCTCTTGTTCTCCCTTGGTTTTTGAATCAAAGTTTTTCTTTGATTCAAGCTTGAATCTTGAAGCCAATTAGTGGATCTTGCGAATCCCTCTTTGGTTCTTCGGATTGTCTTCATGTGGATCACCATTCATTCGGTTCTACGTTGAATGGGTAGCGAAATAAATCCAGATACATTTGAAGGAGCCTCCAAATGTGCATAAGATCACTGATCCTTGCCTGGATTGATGTTATCTTTGTTGTTTTTCAATTTAAGCATGTAAAATATATAAATATCATACCTTGATGTTGGGTTAATCAGAGTAATCGATGGGAAATAATTTTTGTTTTCGTTGCTTGTACCCATCGATTTACTTATAGCAGCTACTTCATCTAACCAACAACTATTCTTCGACAAACTCTAGTTAATTACAGTTGTAACTGCGATTAAGCGTCATAATGCCTTGATGCCCTTGATTGTCAAGGCAGACAACAATCATTCCACTGGCGCAAACCCCCACTAACTATCGCCATCGCGACTCTTTTAAATACCTAGTTAAAATCTTGAAAAAAGGGGAACAGAGAAAAAAAAGAGGATAAGATAGAAAAAGAGAGCAAATTTTTGTATATTTTATATCGAAAATTTCTGTAATCATTTGCTTTGAGAAAAGGAATAGTGGACGTAGGCTTGATTTTCTTGTTCGGCCAAACCACTTAAAAAAATTGTCTCTTTTGTTTTTATTATTTGTTTAACTCTCCCATGACTCCAATCTCGTCCTAATAACCCGTACCCCTTTTCGTTGGTTCCTTGGGATCACACACCCATCTTGCTTGGTTCCTTCAATGGTCAACCAAGCATCTCTAGTTAACGCGTATTTCTGTCAAGGCGCTTTGGTCGATATGAAAATCCGCATCAACAACATTCTGCTAGAAATGGTATGAAGAACGAGGACCACCAAGAGTTAGACTGGCACAAAACAAGTTGGTGCCTTCATGGCGGAAGGTCCAGGGAACATCCAAGAGATTGCCAACAACCTTCCACCAGTCGTTCTGTTTCCCCTGGAGAAACAATAATACTAGGGGTACAAAGTCTCTCACAAAGAGACTTTGTACAAAGTGACATGGCATGCCACGTCATTGTCATTTAGCTTGTGGGCACAATACTTATGACCCTTAAAAATTAAAATTTTTTTTATTTTAAACCCAAATATTCCAATTTCCCAGTAATCCTAGATTTGAAATTTCCTCGCTAATTTAATCTTCATCCTAAATCAATTTCTCTCCCAAATTTGATTTACCCTAACCATCAAATTTATTAATTCCCCTAATCAAATTTGTCTCTATCAAATAATGCACACAACTTGTTCCTACTCAGGAATCTAAACCTTTCGACATAGTAGAACGATATTTACAATTTGTCGCTGTAAAGGATTTTAAGTTGCTACCAAATTTCTGATGCTTCTTCCCACATCTTTTTTTGGGTTGGTAAATTCTTAAATAGCTAGTAGCATTTTTACTTTGGGAGCAATAGCTGTTTCACCATTCTATACTCTCATGGTTTTTGCTCTTGAAACTGAACGGGTATGTTTTATGTGTTTATCTAGTAACTTCAATTCAATATTGTACCATACTCATTATTTTATGTTTCTTTTTTAGTCTATTGTGAATTTTTTATTTATTTGTAACTATGAATCTTTTTCAGAGTTGGCAAATTCTGAAATAGCTAGTAGTGTTTTTACTTTGGGAACAGTAGGAATGTTGCCATTCTACACTCCCATGGTTTTTGCTCCTAAAGTTGATTTGGTATGTTTTATGTGTTTATCTAGTAACTTCACTTCAATATTGTACCCTTCTCATGTAATACCCAAGATGTCAAAGGTACGTTCCCAACTCAAAATAGTTCTTTAGATTTTAATTTTATGTTAAAAAGCATAAAATCTAACAAAAGGCAAAATAGTAAAAACGGTATGAATCAATTATCCATAAAAGGGTATTAGGGGCAAAATGAGCAAAATAGTAAATTCATTTGGAACGGTATGAATCAATTATCCATAAAAGGGTATTAGGGACAAAATAGTCATTTTGCCTATGGATAAGCATTGCAAAAGTCAAGGATGAGTAGGCTTAATTGCATTTAATGGCTTTAATTAAGTAATAATTATGTTTAGTGCCAAATGACCAAAATGCCCTTATATTAAGAATTAAGGACTTATGAGTTATACAATTAAAATAATTGGGCCAATAGCATAATTTTGGAAAATTAATGAAATATTTTCCTATAAATGAGAGGAAATTCATTCAAGCCAAGGGAGATATCATTTCTTCAACCTTTCTTCCATTTTCTCTCAAATCTTCCATGAAACAAGCTTTCTCTCTCTAAGTTTCAAAGGAGTATTGCATAATTTTTCAAGGAGAACAAGATAGGAGCCTTGGATCTTCAAACTGAAAGGTTTAAGGTAAGGATTAAAAACCCTAGTTTTGATGTGATTTGAAGATTTGAGGTAGATGTTGAGGTATAATGTTATATATGTAGGATTAAGGTGTAAAAGAAGATAAAGGCAAAGGATTTGGTGGGGGAATTCTTCAAAAAGGTAAGGAAGAACCTCCCATGACTTTTGGGATTATGCTAGGGTTTGTAGATTTTAATGAAACCTTAAATTAAGGCTTTAAGGCATAGAATTAGTTGATGGCACATGTAGTTGAACTCATTAATGTTATTTATTGCCTTGAATTCATTATACATGAAGTTATTGTCATTTATGTTTTATGATTGTTATGTTTAATTGAATAAAATGAAGTATTGATGTTGATTGTGGCAAAACTTATAGTATTGGAGGCCACATGGTGTTGAATGTTTGCTATTAGAAGTATTGATGTGTTGTTTGCATTAACTTATAATGTTATAGCAATGATGGATGATCATGGGAGTGAGGTTTTACCCTTCCTTTAAGATGTTAAAGACTATTAAGGGGAGGTTTAATTGATCCATAAGTTGACATATTTGTTAATTGTCAATAGAAGTTGATATGGCATGGTTTAATATGAAAAATTCGGATTTGGCAATTTTAGGGGCTATGTTAAACATGCTTCAGTATTTCGACCATAACTTGACTTATAAAAATTGAAATTAGATGATTTTTGAAGAATTAGAAATTTAAGACATGGCCCTATAACTTTCATGTTTACGCCAAGAGCCAATTCATTTGAGAAATGGATGGAAAATGGCCTGAAGAATAAAATTCTGGTTATCAATTTTACAATTTAACATGATCAATTCTTATGATTATGAATTGATTATTAATGTATTGTTATGATTAATCCATGTACTAATGTTTACCCATTAGTTAGATGATCTTTGAAAGATATACATGGTCATGGATGCAAATGCATGATTAATGTTATAAAATGGCATGAAGACGCAATGTAATATATGTTTCAAGATGATGAATGTGAGCAAGAGGTAATGTAAATGGATTGATAATCCATAGATGAATCAAAAGTATTAAGCTTACTAAAACATGTATTTACATGCCATACAATGTTAGAGATGCATATAGATAGGATGGAAAACGCATAAGCATATCCTCGTATTCTGGTTGAGGAAAGAAGAATATATGCTTTAGATGCTAAATAACGCGTAAGCACGCCTCCCAATGATATGAGCTCTAGATGAATTTGAGGCTAGATGAAAGGAAAGATGAATATATACTTTAGATGCCAAATAACGCATAAGCATGCTTCCCGATGATATGAGCTCTAGATGAATTTGAGGGTAGACGATATGAAGTGCTTAAGATGCTAAGAAAAGTCTGATCGGCTAGACGTTAAATGATTCATATGCATTTAGTTGTATTACATGAGTTACGATGTTATTTACATCATGAGATGATTTGTACTATGTTTACATACTTATTTGTATGTTAGATGATATTTGGATTTTATGTCATGAAATGTGATGTGTGTGCACTATGTTTACATACTTATTTGTATGTGTACACTTGATGTTTTATATGACCATAGGGAAGATGATGAAAAGTATATGAGTTAGTAAAGAAAAGGAAACATACTTAGATGCAAAAGAGGTGTGGTATGTGAATGAATGTGTTTGAATGAATGTCAAATAACATATTTGGTATTAAATGGATCATTCCTTACTGAGCGATTAGTGCTCACCCTTTCATGGTTGAATGTTTTATAAGTAATCTAGAAGCGAAGGATGCTGGAGACAACAAGGCTATGCATGAGGGGAGATAATTTATTGTCATCCTGACGTTTTATCTTTATGTAAATAATGTAAATGACAAATGTTTTTGAAACACCTTTTTAAAGCTTCCACCATATGAATGAAAATGGCATTAATATGTTTTGATTGATTGATGCATGCTCAAATGAATTCAAGTTTTTATTTTTATTTTATTTTTTAAGGTACAAATTTTGATCCTGTGGTACATCTTATGGTAATGTTTTGGACATTATCATTATCCTAGCACATGTTTTCTAAATACAACTCGTTCCCCAGACATGAATTCTCTGGATTCTTATTAAGGGATATTCAAAAGGTACCAGACTGGGGAGGAGTTTTACATTTCATAATTTTATGTTTCCTTTTTAGTCTATTATGAATTAGTGATTTATCTCTAACTATGAATCTTTTTCAGGGTTGGCAAATTCTAAAATAGTTAGTTGTGTTTTTACTTTGGGAACAATAGTTCTGCTACCATTCTACACTCATGGTTTTTGCTCCTAAAGCTAAACTGGTATGTTTGTTTTTTTTTTTTTAATCTAGTAACTTCAGTTCAATATTGTACCCACCTCATGATTTTCTATTTCTTTTTGAGTCTATTATCAATTCGTGATTTATCTGTAACTATGACTTATATTTTAGAGTAGGAGCTATGCTTTTTAAACACGTTGCTTTCATTTAAATTACTTAATGATCTGGACAGTTTATAGTGTATATGTTAGTGGGCTTTTATTTACTCTACAAGAAAATTTCGAAGCGTAGAAAGAAAATAAAAAAGATGTGTTGTATTTATTAGGGAGTTGTAGAAGAAATCCTTGTTATGTGATTCAATCCATGTTGTTGCATCAATTATCTTGGAGTAGGACAACTTGTTTTAGGACCATTCTCTGTTTCTAAAAGCAAAATTGCACGTGGTTTGATATAGAATTCTGATTTTGATAGAATGTAACTTTTAGTAATATATCATTGAATGTCGATGCGTGCTAATTAGGGAGCAAATGTTTGACACAATGTATCTTTTTTTAGGGTATTCTACTTATATCATAATACAAAGATGGAAGAGTGTAGTAAAAAAAAAAACTTTAGAGAACTCTTCCTCTAAAATTAATGTCGTTGAGGTAATTTTTACTTTGTAATCCCTTTTCATTCAGTAATATGGTTTGACATTTTTTTAATGGTTTTATGTCTTCCCTTTTTTAAGTATTATTATATTCTAATTTTTTCTATTATAATACCAATTAATTAGGATAATGATAAACAAGAAATTGAAGATACAAGAATTGCAGAAGATGTTCTGGAGCCTACGGTTGGAATGATATTTTATTCATTTGATATGCTTTTCCAAGGGTACAGAAGCTATGGGAATAGAATGGATTTTGGAGCTATCATAAGATCTTCAAATAAAGGAGATGATGTAAAGTTGAAATATGCGACATTGTCTTGTTCTTGTAGTGGGAAGCGGAATAGTGTTTACAAAAATGCCTTTAAAATGCAACCAATGGCAAAAACTGATTGTAAGGCTCGGATCGGTGCTTCTATACGCTTTGATGGGAAATGGAAAATATGTTCAGTTGTCTTGGATCATAACCATGAACTCAATAGTCCTGTCAAAAGTAGATTTTTCAAGAGCAATTGAAAAATACAACCGTACGTGAAAAGGAAGCTCAAAGTGAATGACAGAGCTGGGATTAGACCGAATAAGAATTTTAATTCCTTGGTAGTTGAAACAGGTGGTGTTGAGAATTTTCCATTCCTATAGAAAGATTGTAGAAGCTACATTGAAAAAGCTAGGAGGCTGCAACTTGGTGGTGGAGATGCTAATGCAATTCAAAAATATTTTTTGAAAGTGAAAAATGAGAATTCTAATTTTTTTTACGTAATGGATTTGGACGAAGAGGGCCGATTAAAGAATGTTCTATGGGCGGATGCACGGAGTAGGGCCACATTTAAAGAATTTGGTGACGTTGTGACATTCTACACAACATATTTGACCAACAAGTATGATATGCCATTTGCTTCTTTTGTTGGTGTTGATCATCATGGTCATTCGACACTGTTAGGTTGTGAGTTAATCTCCAACAAGGATACAGAGACATTTGTATGACTTTTTCAATCTTGGCTTGCATGTATGTTGAATTGTGCTCCTAACGCAATAATCATTGATCAAGATAGGGCAATGCAAAATGCAATCGAGATTGTGTTCCTTGATACACGACATAGATGGTGCTTGTGGCATATAATGAGGAAATTGCCTGAAAAGTTAAAAGGTTATAGCCAATATGAATCTATCAAGTTTTCTTTGCAAATTGTCGTGTATGATTCATTGACACATGGAGAGTTTGAAGAATGCTGGAATTGTTTCATTAAAAAACACAACCTTCAGGCTAATGAATGTTTACTTGGACTGTATAATGAACGACAATGTTGGGTGCTAACATTTGTGAAAGATACTTTTTGGGCAAGTATGTCCACTACCCAACGTAGTGAAAGTATGCATGCATTCTTTGATGTGTATGTTAATTCAAAAACCACATTAAAATAGTTTGTGGAACAATATGATAATGCATTGCATGATAAAGTGGAGAAAGAAAAGGACGCTAATTTTAATCTTTCAAATCATGGATCCCTTGCATAAGCACATATTATATTGAGAAACAATTTCATGATGCATATACCATTGCTAAAGTCAAGGAGTTTCAACAAGAACTTGTCGATAAGCTTTATTGTTAAATATCTTCTTTTAAAGTGGTTGATTCACATGTGGAATTTATAATAAAAGGAACCATCGTGTTCCTTTTGTAGGTTGCTTTGATGGAGCAAGTTCTAATGTTCGTTACAATTGTCGGTTGTTTGAGTTTAGGGGAATTTTATGTCAACATGCAATTGTTGTGCTGATTCATAAGGGTATTTCTCATGTGCCTAAAAAGTACATTTTAAGATGATAGAAAAAAAATATACACAAATGTCGTACAAAGGTTAAGATAAGTTATAATTGCTGGAGCACCGATCTTGAAGGACAATGATTTGATAAGTTGTCTAATTTGTTTTCTACTGTAGTAGACTTGGCATCTACTAATGAGCATGGTTGTAATATGGCGATAAATGTGATTAATGATCTTAAGAACAAATTGATATTGAATGAAAGTGTTGGCGGTAATGATAAAAGAGAAAACTTGTCATCTTATAGTAGAACGAATTGTGAAAGTGTTGATGGTGCTTCGAAAGAGGGGAGTAGTCATGTACTTATTCCATAAGCTGTTCGCAGCAACGATCGTCCTCCATTCAAAAGAAAACAATCAAAGGTTGAACAATTTGTTCGTAAATAACAGAGAATAAATCTCAAAAGCAAGAAAATGTGGATAAAGCTTAAAGGTAAAAACTTAGTCATTATCCATTTCGTTTACTATTTTACTATTTTTGCTCCATTTATTGATAAATAACATGACTTTTGTAACGACTCCATTCTCTTAAAAATATGCATAGTAAAAGTACATGTAAAACAACATAAAAAGTTGGGCCCAAAATTTTCTTTTATTAAACATATGTATTCTTTATACAAATATATACAAGATTTGTATCATATGCAAAACTATCAAAATAAGGTGGACAGTGTAGCCAATTCTCTTCGTATGCCGATGTCCATCCGACCATGTCCTCATCTAGAACCTGCAAAAACATAGGGAACCACGGGATGAGCACAAAACAATGCTCAGTAAGTAAACCCTCTACTCAACTATCCCCGTAACTCTCTGTCTAATTCTTTCCCTATAATTTTTATTTACTCTTTCTCTTATACAACTCTCTGTTTTCTCTTTCTCATAACTCTTTTCTACTAACTCTCTTTCTAGTAAGTCACGGCCCCATCTGACCGGAGGCACGGCTGGGACTCGCTCCCACTCCCTGTGACTTCTACTCATTCTAGTCGATCGGACTTGGTTATGCATGGATTCGGAACCTTTGGCCATGTGAGTGCATAGAATCTCTCGGATAAACTTGGGTATAGCCCTCATCCGCATGTACTCTACGGGCCACACCACTTCTCTCTCTGATACTCATGTCGATCTCTCAATGCGGCGTGCATGTGGGAATACTCTACCCGTACTTACAGGTTCCCCATCGCACAACCTACTCTATTCTCTTGTTAGCACTACTCTAGCTTTTACTCTATAGTGCTTATTCTCTCTTTCTCTTTACTCTTAGAGTAGCTTAAACTCAAAAATCTCTACTCTTTCTCTACTCTCTTCTCTAGTGCATAATTAATGCTCATTAATGCATTTATGAGATGCAATTATGCCATGTAGCAAAAATTAAGGCTTTCTACTCTTACTTATGCTTCTCTTGAGCATTTCATCATACAACTCATGTGCATATAAAACTCTACTCTAACTCTAACTTTTCTCTTTTCTTTAATCATCCAAATAGGAGGAAATTCCCTCATAAACTCTAAATTTCCTGTCAAAAGAAAAGCACTTCAACAAGCTTGCTCAAAACTTCCTCCAACTTCAATCAAACTCAACCCAACATCAAGCAAATAAACACACTTCTCATAACTCAATTTATGTGTATTACTCATTAATAACTACTAATCTCATTCATCTCATTTCAACAAACATAATGAATACATATTTATATATAACTCTCTACTCAAAAGAGTTCTTAAATTCTCAACTTGGGTTGAATTTACTTACTTTATGAGGAAATAGCTTCTTTAACACTTCTCCTTTCCTTTGGGAGCTTGCCTTCTCTTTACAACTTTAACCAACAACAACAACAACATGAGACTCTAATAAAAACATAATAACACTCTCATCTAAAGCAAGAATCCTTACCTTAGGATGCTTTAGATTAAAACCCTACTAAAAAGTTACTCAAAAAGCTCTTGGAAATCCTTGGAAGATTGAAGGAATTTGAGAGAATTTGGAGAATGGAGGAGGCGGTGGAATGGGAAATGAAAAGTTCTCAAAGACTAAACCCCCCTAAATATCTCCTAACAAACTCATTCTTCCCATTTTGCCCTCGCTGTTTCTTGGAAATTCCATCCATATCCTTTGATTCCTTACAAACACACCC
The DNA here is from genome assembly GCA_026225825.1 of Pistacia integerrima. Classification (NCBI taxonomy): domain Eukaryota; kingdom Viridiplantae; phylum Streptophyta; class Magnoliopsida; order Sapindales; family Anacardiaceae; genus Pistacia; species Pistacia integerrima. The sequence goes on along the minus strand of CM047742.1, from coordinate 17,032,138 downwards.
CCATACTAACATATTCTCCATGAAATTTCCTTACGTTTTACTCCCCACTTTTCTTGCTAATTAGGGGTAAAATGGTCAAATAGTACCTAAGGGAAAAAATATCTAAAACTCAATAAACCTTTCAACCGGCACATTGCCGCGGCGAAGAAGCTTCCTTCGCCGCGGCGAAACTATCCAGCAGCTTCCCCGTGGCTTCAACACCTCTTTGCCGTGGTGAAGATTATTCTTCGCCCCGGCGAACCCTGTAACAATAAAAACCTTCTAATTTTGACTCATTTCAAGGCAAATACTCAACATATCAATACAACCAAAGACCAACCAACCAATATTCATAAAAACCGACTCAAATAAGAGCGAAATAAGAAACATTAGCTACGTACCTCAGGTGGGGCGTTGCAATTCTCTCCCCCTTAAAAGAATTTCGTCCCCGAAATTCACACGAACAACTCTGGGAAGCGATTATGCATGTCTTGTTCTACTTCCCGTGTGGCCTCCTCTACCTTGTGATTCCTCCAAAAAACCTTCACTAGCGGAATGCTCTTGTTCCGAAGCTCTTTAATCCTTCGATCTAGAATCTGTACCGGCCGTTCTTCATACACAAGGTTCTCTGCTAGCTCAACATCCTCTACACTCAGGATATGGGAACGATCACTTACATATTTCCGTAACATCGAGACATGAAAAACCTCATGCACCTTGTCCATATTAGGTAGTAGTGCTAATCTATAGGCAACCTTCCCCACTCGTTGTAGAATCTCAAATGGACCAATGAATCTCGGTGCCAACTTCCCTTTGTTCCTAAAACGCATCACTCGCTTATAGGGGGAAACTCTCAGAAATACTTTATCGCCCACTTGAAATTCAACCTCTTTTCTCTTCAAGTCGGCATAGCTCTTCTGTCGATCTTGGGCTTGCTTCATCCTGTTTCTGATCAATCTCACATCTTCTATCAGTTTCTGAGTCACCTCTGGCCCAAGAGCGGTACTCAACTCATCCTTTTCACCTACCTCATCCCAAAAGTAGTGGAGACCTACATCGTCTACCATATAAAGCCTCGTAAGGCGCCATCTTAATTGTAGACTGATAATTATTATTGTAGGCAAACTCCACCAAGGGTAGCATTTCATGCCAAGATGCTCTATAATCCATACAACAGGCTCTCAACATATCCTCAAGCACCTGATTCATCCTCTCCGTTTGGCCATCCGTCTGAGGATGATAGGCAATACTGAACGCCAATCTAGTACCCAAGTTCCTTTGTAAACTCATCCAGAAAGCTGAGACAAATCTGGAATCTCTATCTGACACTATTGTCTTGGGCACACCATGTAACCTGACTATCTCCTTAATGTAGATCTGAGTCAACTGATCTGCAATGGTGCCTTCCTTTACTGGAAGAAAATAGGCTAATTTGGTTAAACTATCCATAATCACCCATACAGCATTATACCCTCTCTGTACTCTAGGGAGACCGATGATGAAATCCATAGAAATACTCTCCCATTTCCACTCTGGAATACTAAGTGGTTGAAGCAACCCTGACGGCCGTTGGTGTTCTGCTTTCACCTACTGACAAGTCAGACATTTAGCTACGAACTCTGCAATGTCTTTCTTCATACCTGTCCACCAATAGCCTTTCTTTACATCCTGATACATCTTAGTTGCTCCAGGATGAGCAGTGTACGGTGTGTCATGAGCCTCCATAAGAATTCTCTATCTCAACTCATTGTTCGGAGGAATACGCAACCGATTCCTAAAATAGAGAACACCATCTCTCACACAGAACTCTGATGTCTTGCCCTCAAGCACTTGCTGAACTATTTTCTGACACCACTCATCGGCCACTTGCTTTTCTTTCACTTCCCCCAGTAAAGTAGTCTGAATCTCTAACCTTGTAATCCTTCCCGGAATCACTTCGATTTGCTCTCTACACAACTCTTCTATCAACTCTTTTTGCTTATGAGTCGGGATAAATAGGTTTTTCTACTCAGGGCATCGGCTACTACATTGGCTTTCCCCGGTTGATACTTGATCTCACATTCATAATCTTTAACCAGCTCTAACCATCTTCTCTGTCTCATATTTAACTCCTTATGAGTAAAGAAATACTTTAAACTCTTATGATCAGTGTAGATGTTGCTCTTTGCACCATAGAGGTAATGTCTCCAAATCTTTAAGGCAAAGACCACGGCTGCCAACTCTAAATCATGCGTAGGGTATCTCGTTTCATACTCTTTCAATTGCCGAGAGGCATATACTATCACCCTACCTAATTGCATTAACACCGCACCAAGTCCTTGCAAAGAGGCATCTGTATAAATATCAAAATCTATATCCTCTTGAGGTAACACTAACACAGGAGCTGTCGTTAATCTCTTCTTCAACTCTTGGAAACATTCCTCACAAGCTTCTGACCATACAAAAGGAGTTCTCTGTTTAGTAAGAGTGGTTAATGGTTTAGCCAACTGGGCAAACCCTTTAACGAATCGTCTGTAGTAACCTGCCAAGCCTAAGAAACTTCTAACCTCCTTTACTGTCCTTGGCCTCTGCCACTCAAGGATTGCCTGCACTTTACTCAGATCTACGGAGATCCCTTCCTTAGACACCGTGTGACCCAAAAATACTACTTGATCGAGCCAAAACTCACACTTGGAAAACTTAGCATACAACTGCCTTTCTCTCAACCGTTGCAGCACAATTTTCAAGTGTTCCTCATGTTCTTTTCTTGACTTCGAATAAACTAGGATATCATCTATAAAAACCACTATGAATTGATCCAAATAATCCTGGAATACCCGGTTCATCAAGTCCATAAAGATTGCTGGGGCATTAGTCAAGCCAAACGGCATCACTACAAACTCATAATGCCCATACCATGTACGGAAGGCAGTCTTAATTATATCCTGCTCAGCCACTCTGACCGATGATACCCTGACCTTAAATCAATTTTGGAGAATACTGCTGCTCCCTTCAACTGATCAAACAAATCATCGATCCGAGGTAAAGGGTACTTGTTCTTTACTGTCACCTTATTCAACTCTCTATAATCAATGCACATCCATAGTGACCCGTCCTTCTTCTTTACAAACAAGATTGGAGCTCCCCAAGGAGAATGACTCGGTCGGATAAAACCTTTATCTAAAAGCTCTTGGAGTTGTTTGTTTAATTCCTGAAGCTCTGAGGGGCCATTCGTGAGGGCTTTAGATATTGGTCTTTGTCCTCCCCGGTGCTAGTTCGATACTAAATTCAACCTCTCTCGGTGGCAAACCTGGTAAATCTTCCGGAAACACATCTAAAAACTCTCGAACTATCGGCACCTTCTGAATCTCTGACTGTGGAACATCACCACTTTGCACTACATGAGCAATATATCCGGAACACCCCTTTCTCAACATCTTTCTAGCCTTCACACTACTAATTAACATACTCAACTGATGGCCCTCTCCAAAGCTAAATTTATCTCCACTATCGAGATTAAATCACGCCTTCTTCTTGCGACAATCGATCTCTACTCCATACCTCCCTAGGAAATCCATGCCCAAAATCACATCAAAGTCGAGCATATCAAAGACTATTAAATCGATTGCTAACTCTCGACCATGGATCACTATGGACTCTCCTAACAACACCTCCTGAGTCAACACACTTTCCCCATCAGGTAACTCAATCTTAATAGGTCGACTCACTCTATTAGGTTTCAAACCTAATCTCTCAATCATCCCATGCGATACAAAAGAATGGGTAGCCCCAGAATCAATTAAAGCATATAAAGAAACAGCATGGAATAACAAGCGGACCCTGCTTACAACCGATGGATCGGCTTCGCCACCCTGAGCCACCATAAAAACTTTGGCATTAGTACCTCTCGAACTCTGAGCTGTGGATGGAAAAGGAGCTTTACAATCCTTCTTCAGATGCCCTGACTGTCGGCACTTGTAACACACATTTCTATCCCTCAAACATTCTCCTGAATGGTTCCTCCCACATTTAGCACAAAGGGGCAACCCTTCGGTCCTGGGCCGCTTGTTCTGCCAATCTCTCCTATTACTCTTGGGTTGAAACTTTTTCTTGGCCCTTACTTCTCTATTCCTTGATATATCCACTCTCTCCCTCTGCAAGGTAGTGGATGGTTCACTGAGTACTGGTAAAGATGACCCTTCGCAATGTGCTTATTTACATAAATCTCGCCTTATTACGCCCTTGTCAAAGCCTCACTGTAGGTAGGAGGAGGCTCGGCTCCTGTCATCATATCTCGGGCAATATCGGATCTCAACCCCTGTACAAATTTCCCTCCTTAACACTGGAGTGTACACTATCCCGGGTGTAAATCGGGCAAAGGAATTGAATCTTACCGAATACTCCTTCACCGTACTAGTCCCTCGTTTCAAATTAATGAACTCTTGGACTTTCTCATGTACTCGATCTTCCGTTCGATACTCGACCTCAAACAGTCTCTTAAATTCTTCCCAAGTCATCGGAGCCAAGTCATGAGTCTCTTCCATTAGTTCCCACCAAATTCGGGCATCTCCCCGAAATAAGAAACTAGCATATCTGATTCTCTCTCTGTCGTTCATAGGAAACAAGGCCTGTCCAAGCTCTAGGACTTAAACCACTCTTACGCTTCTAACGGATCCCTTGTACCCCTAAATCCCAAGTGTCGTGCTAAGCTTGGAGCTTCTTGGATGGATCCCACTTGACTTGCCCATACTCGTACGGCTCTTGTATAAACTTCTCGACTCGCTAAACAACTCTCGGCTCTAACGGATCCCTTGTACCCCCTCCCCTAAACTCCGGGCGGCGGTGCTAGCTTGCAAGCCCCTCCCGAATTGGATCAACTTCGGATTCGGTACACTCGAGGTACCGGCCCCTCTCGCTTTTGTCTTACGGGCCGTCCTCTACTAGGGGTCTCAGTTCTTTCTGGTATAACTCTCCCCTGACTCTCTGCTAACACCTCTTGAACAATATTCCGGATCATTGTCGCATCAAAAGTAGGGGGAGTTGGTTCTGGTGGGTTAGAGGGTTCTCCCTCGTTCATCACACTCTTACCCTTATTTTGGTTACTACGCCTCATCTACAAAACGACCACACTTGATCAATTCAAGAGAACACTTAACGTAAGGAAATAATTAACTTACACAGTCGGCTCTTGGACATCGTAGCGATGAGAATGGTACACTGTCAAATCCCAAAATCTCTGCTCTGATACCAAAAATGTAACGACTCCATTTTCATAAAAATATGCATAGTAAAAGTACATGTAAAATAACATAAAAAGTTGGGCCCAAAATTTTCTTTTATTAAACATATGTATTCTTTATACAAATATATACAAGATTTGTATCATATGCAAAACTATCAAAATAGGGTGGACAGTGTAGCCAATTCTCTTCGTATGCCGATGTCCATCCGACTGTGTCCTCATCTAGAACCTGTAAAAACATAGGGAACCACGGGATGAGCAGAAAACAATGCTCAGTAAGTAAACCCTCTACTCAACTATCCCTGTAACTCTCTCTCTAATTCTTTCCCTATAATTTTTATTTACTCTTTCTCTTATACAACTCTCTGTTTTCTCTTTCTCATAACTCTTTTCTACTAACTCTCTTTCTAGTAAGTCACGGCCCCATCTGACCGAAGGCACGGATGGGACTCGCTCCCACTCCTTGTGACTTCTACTCATTCTAGCCGATCGGACTTGGTTATGCATGGATTCGGAACCTTTGGCCATGTGAGTGCATAGAATCTCTCGGGTAAACTCGGGTATAGCCCTCATCCGCATGTACTCTACGGGCCAAACCACTTCTCTCTCTGATACTCATGCCGCTCTCTCAATGCGGCGTGCATGTGGGAATACTCTACCCGTACTTACAGGTTCCCCATCGCACAACCTACTCTATTCTCTTGTTAGCACTACTCTAGCTTTTACTCTATAGTGCTTATTCTCTCTTTCTCTTTACTCTTAGAGTAGCTTAAACTCAAAAATCTCTACTCTTTCTCTACTCTCTTCTCTAGAGCATAATTAATGCTCATTAATGCATTTATGAGATGCAATTATGCCATGTAGCAAAAATTAAGGCTTTCTACTCTTACTTATGCTTCTCTTGAGCATTTCATCATACAACTCATGTGCATATAAAACTCTACTCTAACTCTAACTTTTCTCTTTTCTTTAATCATCCAAATAGGAGGAAACTCCCTCATAAACTCTAAATTTCCTGTCAAAAGAAAAGCACTTTAATAAGCTTGCTCAAAACTTCCTCCAACTTCAATCAAACTCAACCCAACATCAAGCAAATAAACACACTTCCCATAACTCAATTTATGTGTATTACTCATTAATAACTACTAATCTCATTCATCTCATTTCAACAAACATAATGAATACATATTTATATATAACTCTCTACTCAAAAGAGTTCTTAAATTCTCAACTTGGGTTGAATTTACTTACTTTATGAGGAAATAGCTTCTTTAACACTTCTCCTTTCCTTTGGGAGCTTGCCTTCTCTTTACAACTTTAACCAACAACAACAACAACATGAGACTCTAATCAAAACATAATAAAACTCTCATCTAAAGCAAGAATCCTTACCTTAGGATGCTTTAGATTAAAACCTTACTAAAAAGTTACTCAAAAAGCTCTTGGAAATCCTTGGAAGATTGAAGGAATTTGAGAGAATTTGGAGAATGGAGGAGGCAGTGGAATGGTGTAACAACTGCTGAAAACTAGTACAATGCATGCATAATGACAATAGAAAATTGGGCCCAAAGTTTTCTTTTCATTATTAATCATATGTCTTTTATACACAAAGATTACTGTTTACAAAAATGCATTTTAAAAGACCAAACGGAAGGGCGGTGTAGCTATTCTCTTCGCTCGACGCCCCTCCGTTGCATCATCACCTAGATCCCCGCATCCACAAAGGAAAATAACGGGTGAGCACAAAATAATGCTCATAAGTAAAACCCTCTATCTGTCTGTCCCTCCCCGTATGTATAACTCTTAATTCTTTCCTTATACTATTTGTTTCTACTAAACAAAGCATGGCCTCAAATCTTACCGGAGGTACGGACGGATGGCGTTCACACAGCACCATCTCACTCTCCCTGACTATCGGGTGGAATTCACACAGTACCAACCCGTTCTTAGTGACTACCGAGTGGGGATCACAAAGCACCTACTCGGTTTTTCCTAACTATCGGGTGGAGACCACTTAGCACCTACCCGTTTCTCATGACTTTTGGGTAACGATCACCAAGCATTAACCCGTCTCTAGTCACTGTCGGGTGATGATCACAAAGCATCAACCCACTTCTACTAAATGTTGGATGATGATCACAAAGCATCAACCCACTTATCTAACAACTAACCGGGTAGTGGTCACAAAGCATCTACCCATTTCTACTACTCATCGGGTGACGATCACAAAGCATCGACCCATCTCTAAGGGCTATTCGGGTGGTGATCACAAAGCATCAACCCGATTCCCATAACTATCGGGTGACGATCACAAAGCATCGACCCATCTATTCTACTCTTCTAATTCACTCTATTCTAGCATTTTGCATTCTCTCTACTCTTAGAGTAGTTGCATCCACCAAGCTCTCTACTCATAGGGTAATTGCATACACAATTTTCCTACCCTTTCTTAGATCACTTTTTCAATGCACAATTAGTGCCTATGGATGGTTCATCACCACTAATGCACTTATGAAATGCCAACATGCAATGTTGCAAGAATTAAGGTTCATTACTCACACTCAAACCTCTATTAGGCATTTCATCAAACAACTCATGTGCACTATAAAACTCTACTATAGCAATGAGTCTAAATCTTTTTCTAACCATCCAAAATGGGGAAAAACCCCTTCACATAGCCACAAAACCTGTCAAACAAAACACTTCTAAAAAGGGATCCGTAACACCCCTTCAATTCCATCTCAAACTACCTTGCCAACCCAACAACCCATTTCTCATATTTGCAATATGTAAGCATTCTTAAGGCATAGAAATCTCTATTAAAACCTCCATACATGGCATATTACATGTACATCACATACATATATCATGTCTATCAAAACCCTAATCAAGAGAAATCTTAAATCTCAACTTGGGTTGGGGTTTACTTACCTTGTTATGGAGAGACTTCACCAACTCTTCCTTTCACTTGGTTTGCTTGACCTTTTTCTCTACTCTTAAACAAAAGAATAAAAACCCTCAAACTTCAATATAGGTTAAAACTCCCAAATCACACAACTTAAGTAGAAATCCTTACCTTAGGAAGTCTTAGGTTGCTTTTCTACCCCAAATCACTTCAAAAACCCCTTGAAAATCCTTGATCAAAAGAAAAGAGAAGTTGGGAGGAGAAAAGATAGAGAGTTGCGTTTTTGGAGAAGAAGAATGAGGGGTTTTCTAATTCTAATTCCTTTTAATGAAATTTACACCAAAGCATTCCCATTTTGCCCTTACTCTTCTTTGGGAATTCCATCTATATCCTTTGATTTATTACAAACTCACCCCCATATCAACATATTCTCCATGAAAAATCCTTACAATTTACTCCCCACTTTTCCTACTAATTAGGGGTAGAATGGTCAAATTACCCTTAGGGAAGAAAATATCTAAAACTTAACCAACATTTTAATCGGCTGCCGCCGCGCGGCTATCGCCACGGCGCCCTCGGCCCATCAGCCTTCCCCTTCCCCGTGGCTTCAACACCTCTTCGCCATGGCGAAGATTCTTCTTCGCCCCGGTGAAGCACGGCAGACTGAACTTCTTCTGTTTTCAACCAATTTCAGGGCAAGTATACTACACAATACTCAAAATTACCAAAAACCAACTTAAAAAAGAGCAAAGGAAGAAACAACAACTACGTACCTCAAGTGGGGCGTTACAATTCTTCCCCCCTTAAAAGAATGTCGTCCCCGAAATTCATGCAAATAACTCTGGGAAGCGATTCTGCATGTCCCGTTCTACCTCCCAAGTGGCCTCTTCCACTTTGTGATTCCTCCAAAGAACCTTCACTAGCGGAACACTCTTGTTCGAAGTTCTTAACCCTTCGATCTAAGATACGAATGGGCGTTCTTCATATACAAGATTCTCTGTTACTTCAACGTCCTCTATGCTCAGGATGTGGAGGGGATCACTTACATATTTTCGTAGCATCGAGACATGAAAGACATCATGCACCCTGTCCATGCTAAGTGGTAGTGCCAATCTGTAGGCCACCTTTCCCACTCGCTGCAAGACCTCAAAAGGACCTACATACCTCGGTGCTAGCTTCCCTTTGCTTCCGAAGCGCATTACTCGCTTGTAAGGGGAAACTTTCAGAAACACTTTATCGCCCACTTGGAATTCTACCTCTTTCCTTTTCAAGTCGGCATAACTCTTCTGTCGATCTTGGGCTTGCTTCATTCTATTTCTGATTAACTTCACATCTTCTACTAGTTTCTGAGTCATTTCTGGCCCAAGAGCGGTACTCAACTCATCTTTTTCGCCTACTTCATCCCAATGTAGCGGAGACCTACATTGTCTACCATACAAAGCCTCGTAAGGCGCCATTCTAATTGTAGACCGATAACTGTTGTTGTAGGGAAATTCCACTAATGGTAACATCTCATGCCAGATACTCTATAATCCATGCAACGGGCTCTCAACATATCCTCGAGCACTGATTCTGTTTCTCTCGGTTTGGCCATCCGTCGAGGATGATAGGCAAGATCAATGCTAAACGGGTACCCAAACTCCTCTATAAACTTGTCCGTAAGGTGAAACAAATCTGGAATCTCTATCTGATACTATAGTCTTGGGCACACCATGCAATCTGACTATCTCCTTGAGGTATATCTGAGCCAATTGATCTGTAGTGGTACTTTCTTTTACTGGAAGAAAATGGGCTGACTTGGTTAACCTATCCACAATCACCCATATGGCATTACAACCTTTCGCACTGGGAGACCGGGTGATAAAATCCATTGAAACGCTTCTCCCATTTCCACTGGAATACTCAATGGCTGAAGCAACCCTAACGGCCGTTGATGTTACGCTTTCACTGGCCGACAAGTTAGACATTTAGCCACAAACTCTTGCAATGTCTTTCTTCATACCTGACCACCAATAGCCTTTCTTTACATCCTGATACATCTTGGTTGCTCCCGGATGAGCGGTGTACGGTGTGTCATGAGCCTCCATAAGAATTTTCTGTTTCAAATCCTCATTTGGAGGAATGCACAACCGATTTCTAAAATAGAGGACACCCTCTCTCACAAAGAACTCTGCTGTCTTGCCCTCACACACTTGCCGAATCAAGTTTTCGACACCACTCATCTGCCATTTGCTTTTCTCTAATTTCCTCTAGCAAAGAGGACTGTACCACTAGGCTGGCAATTCTTCCCGGGACCACTTCAATCTGCTCCTTAGACAATTCTTCTATTAACTCTTTCGCACGGTAGCGGAAAACATGGGCTTTCCTACTCAAAGCATCGGCTACTACATTGGCTTTCCCTGGTTGGTACTTGATCTCACAATCATAATCCTTAACCAGCTTCTAACCACCTCCTGCCTCATATTCAACTCCTTTTGAGTGAAGAAGTACTTTAGACTCTTATGATCGGTGTAGATATTACTCTTCACACCATAAAGGTAATGCCTCCAAATCTTTAAGGCAAAGACCACGGCTGCTAATTCTAAATCATGCGTAGGGTATCTGGTCTCGTACTCTTTCAATTGACGAGAAGCATAAGCTATAACCCTACCCTAATCCGCATCGGCACGGCGGCCAAGTCCCTGCAGAGAGGCGTCTGTATAAATATCATATTCTACACCCTCCTGTGGTAACACTAATATAGGAGCTGTTGTTAACCTCTTCTTCAACTCTTGAAAGCTTTCTTCACATCGGTGACAGACAAAAGGAGTTTTCTGTTTAGTAAGAGCATCAAGGCGGTTTAGCCAACTTGGCGAATCCTGCTATAAATCGCCGGTAGTAACCTGCTAAGCCTAAGAAACTCCTGATTTCTTTCACTGTTTTAGGCCACGCCATTCGGGATTGCTGCACTTTACTCGGATCTAGAAATTCCCTTCCGATATGGTATGACCCAAGAATATCACTTGGTTCAGCCAAAACTCACACTTGGAAAATTTAGCACACAACTTCTTTTCTCTCAGCCGTTGCAATACTAATCTCAAGTGTTTCTCATGCTCTTTTCTTGACTTTGAGTAAATCAGAATGTCGTCGATGAAGACAACAATGAACTGATCCAAGTATTCATGGAATACCCTATTCATCAAGTCCATAAAAACTGCTGGGGCATTAGTCAAGCCGAAAGGCATCACTACAAATTCATAATGCCCGTATCTTATACGAAAGGCAGTTTTAGCCACATCTTGCTCAGCCACTCTTACCTGATGATACCGGGACCTCAAATCAATTTTGGAGAACACTGCTGCTCCTTTCAACTGATCAAAAAGGTCATCTATCCGAGGTAGCGGGTACTTATTCTTCACCGTAACTTTATTCAACTCCCTATAATCAATACACATCCTTAGTGATCCATCCTTCTTTTTTACAAAGCGAGTTGGAGCTCCCCAAGGAGAATGACTTGGTCGGATAAAACCTTTATCTAAAAGCTCTTGGAGATGCTTCTTTAATTCTTGGAGCTCAGTGGGGCCATTCGATAAGGGGCTTTAGATATTAGGTCTTTGTCCACAGGTGCTAGTTCGATACTAAATTCTACCTCTCTCTCTGGAGGCAAACCCGGTAACTCTTCCGGAAACACGTCTAGAAAGTCTCGAACTACTGGCACCCTCTGAATCTCTAACTGTGGAACATCACCACTTTGCACTACATGGGCAATAAATCCCGAACACCCCTTTCTCAACATCTTCCTGGCTTTCACGCTACTAATCAGCATGCTCAACTGATGGCCTTCTCCAAAACTAAACTTATCTCCACTATCAAGGTTAAACCTCGCCTTCTTTTTCCGACAGTCAATCTCTACTCCATACCTCCCTAGGAAGTCCATGCCCAGAATCACATCAAAATCGGGCATATCGAAAACTATTAAGTCAACGATTAATTCTCTACCCTGGATCACTAAGGACTCTCTTAACAAGATCTCTTGAGTCACAACACTAACCCCATCGGGTAGTTCTATCTTAATGGGTTGAATCGTTCTAGTAGGTTTCAAACCTAATCTCTCAAGCATCCCATAAGATATGAACGAATGAGTAGCACTGAATCAATTAAAGCATATAAAGGATTGAATGAAATAATAAGCCGACCCGATATGGTGATGGGTAGCCTCTGCTTTCCCCTCCCCGTGCCACAATAAAAACTCTGGCACTCGCTGTACCTCCTAAACCCTGAGTGGTTGGTGGAAGAGGAGCTTTACAATCTCTCATCATGTGCCCTGGCTGTTGGCACCTATAACACACTCTCTGATCCCTCAGACATTCTCCGGGGTGATTCTTCCCGCATTTAGGGCAAGGAGGAAACCCTTCCGTCCGAGGTCGCTTATTCTTCCACTCTTTTCTATTCTGTCTATCTTGAAACTTCTTTTCGATTCTTCATATCTTTACCTCTTACACCCTCATGCTGCTCTCTCAGGAGCGGAGGGTAGCTCCTTCGGTCCTCTTATCGAGGATCCTACGGGGAAGATTTTATTCTCAAAAATCTCCGCCTTCATCGCCCGCCTCAAAGCCTCACTATAATTTCGAGGAGGGTTGGAGCTTGTCATTATATCCCGGGCTATCTCCGGCTTCAATCCATGCACAAACTTATCCCTTCTCAAGGCCGGAGTACTAACTATTCCCGGTGCAAACCTTGCAAGAGAGTTGAATCTCACCGAGTACTCTTTCACAGCCCTAGTCCCTTGCTGTAACTGATAAATTCTTGGACCTTCTCATGAACTTGGTCCTCCGTTCTATACTCGGCCTCAAACTCTTGCCTAAACTCTTCCCACGTCATTATTGTCACATCATGAGTTTCTTCCATTAATTCCCACCAAATTCGGGCATCACCCCGAAACAAGAAACTTCGCATACGGATCTTCTCCCGGATCGACATGGGAAATAAACCCGTGGCTCGGCTTCTCTCATTTCCCAAGCCACTCTTCTCGCTATTACTGGATCTATAGTACCCTTAAACTCTCGAGGGCCTTCCGATGCCCGACTAGAAAGACCGTAAATCGGTTCCACTCTGTTCTGTACTGGGGGAGGTACCGGTTGTCCTCATTCGACATTTGTAACTGGCGGTACCTGTACAGGGGGTACAACTCTCCCCTGAGTTTCAGCCATAACTTGCTGTATAATTCCCCGGATTCTAGCTTCATCCAAGGGAAGGGGCGTAGACTTTGGTGGGTTAGAAGGTTCTCCTTCATTCACCACACCTTTACCGCGATTTCGATAACTACGCCTCATCTACAAAATAAGTACACTAATGAACTCAAGAAACAATTACTGTAAGGAAAGAATTACTCACACAGTCGGTTATAGGACGTCGTGGCAATGAGAATAGTACACTGTTCAATCCCAAAATCTTTGCTCTGATACCAAAAATGTAACAACTGCTGAAAACTAGTACAATGCATGCATAATGACAGTAGAAAATTGGGCCCAAAGTTTTCTTTTCATTATTAATCATATGTCTTTTATACACAAAGATTACTGTTTACAAAAATGCATTTTAAAAGACCAAACAGGGGAAACAGTGTAGCTATTCTCTTCGCTTGCCGACGCCCCTCCGACTGCATCATCACCTAGATCCTGCATCCACAAAGGAAAATAACGGGGTGAGCACAAAATAATGCTCAGTAAGTAAAACCCTCTATCCATGTCGTCCCTGTATGTATAACTCTTAATTCTTTCCTTATACTATTTCTCGTTTCTACTAAACAAAGATGGCCTCATCTTACCGAAGGTACGGCCGGATAAGGCGTTCACACGCACCATCTCACTCTCCCCCGACTATCGGGTGGAATTCACCAGTACCAACCCGTTCTTAGTGACTACCGAGTGGGGATCACAAAGCACCTACTCGGTTTTTCCTAACTATCGGGTGGAGACCACTTAGCACCTACCCGTTTCTCATGACTTTTTAGGTAAGCGATCACCAAGCATTAACCGTCTCTAGTCAGTCGGGTGATGATCACAAAAGGCATCCCAACCCACTTCTAACTATCGGGTGGATCCCGGGCCCCCCGGGGCCCACCCAACCCGGGGTGGGGTAGGGGTGGACTACTGGGGTCCATCACCAAGCATTAACCCGTCTCTAGTCACTGTCGGGTGATGATCACAAAGCATCAACCCACTTCTACTAAATGTTGGATGATGATCACAAAGCATCAACCCACTTATCTAACAACTAACCGGGTAGTGGTCACAAAGCATCTACCCATTTCTACTACTCATCGGGTGGCGATCACAAAGCATCGACCCATCTCTAAGGGCTATTCGGGTGGTGATCACAAAGCATCAACCCGATTCCCATAACTATCGGGTGACGATCACAAAGCATCGACCCATCTATTCTACTCTTCTAATTCACTCTATTCTAGCATTTTGCATTCTCTCTACTCTTAGAGTAGTTGCATCCACCAAGCTCTCTACTCATAGGGTAATTGCATACACAATTTTCCTACCCTTTCTTAGATCACTTTTCAATGCACAATTAGTGCCTATGGATGGTTCATCACCACTAATGCACTTATGAAATGCCAACATGCAATGTTGCAAGAATTAAGGTTCATTACTCACACTCAAACCTCTATTAGGCATTTCATCAAACAACTCATGTGCATTATAAAACTCTACTATAGCAATGAGTCTAAATCTTTTTCTAACCATCCAAAATGGGGAAAAACCCCTTCACATAGCCACAAAACCTGTCAAACAAAACACTTCTAAAAAGGGATCCGTAACACCCCTTCAATTCCATCTCAAACTACCTTGCCAACCCAACAACCCATTTCTCATATTTTGCAATATGTAAGCATTCTTAAGGCATAGAAATCTCTATTAAAACCTCCATACATGGCATATTACATGTACATCACATACATATATCATGTCTATCAAAACCCTAATCAAGAGAAATCTTAAATCTCAACTTGGGTTGGGGTTTACTTACCTTGTTATGGAGAGACTTCACCAACTCTTCCTTTCACTTGGTTTGCTTGACCTTTTTCTCTACTCTTAAACAAAAGAATAAAAACCCTCAAACTTCAATATAGGTTAAAACTCCCAAATCACACAACTTAAGTAGAAATCCTTACCTTAGGAAGTCTTAGGTTGCTTTTCTACCCCCAAATCACTTCCCCAAAAACCCCTTGAAAATCCTTGATCAAAAGAAAAGAAGTTGGGAGGAGAAAAGATGAGAGCTGCGTTTTTGGAGAAGAGGAATGAGGGGTTTTCTAATTCTAATTCCTTTTAATGAAATTTACACCAAAGCATTCCCATTTTGCCCTTACTCTTCTTTAAGGAATTCCATCTATATCCTTTGATTTATTACAAACTCACCCCCATATCAACATATTCTCCATGAAAAATCCTTACAATTTACTCCCCACTTTTCCTACTAATTAGGGGTAGAATGGTCAAATTACCCTTAGGGAAGAAAATATCTAAAACTTAACCAACATTTTAATCGGCCTGTCGCCGCGGCATTGCAACTGCGCCACGGCGAAATCGTCAGCAGAGCTTCCCCCGTGGCTTCAACACCTCTTCCGCCACTGGCGAAGATTCTTCGCCCCGCCCGTAAGCACACAGATCAAGTTCTTCTCGTTTTCAACCAATTTCAGGGCAAGTATACTACACAACACTCAAAATTACCAAAAACCAACTTAAAAAAGAGCAAAGGAAGAAACAACAACTACGTACCTCAAGTGGGGCGTTACAAATGGGAAATGAAAAGTTCTCAAAGACTAAACCCCCCTAAATATCTCCTAAAAAACTCATTCTTCACATTTTGCCCTTGCTCTTTCTTGGAAATTCCATCCATATCCTTTGATTCCTTACAAACACACCCCCATACTAACATATTCTCCATGAAATTTCCTTACGTTTTACTCCCCACTTTTCCTGCTAATTAGGGGTAAAATGGTCAAATAGTACCTAAGGGAAAAAATATCTAAAACTCAATAAACCTTTCAACCGGCACGTCGCCGCGGTGAAGAAGCTTTCTTCGCCGCGGTGAAACTGTGCAGCAGCTTCCCGTGGCTTCAACACCTCTTCTGTAACAACTACTGAAAACTAGTACAATGCATGCATAATAACAATAGAAAATTGGGCCCAAAAACTTTCTTTTCATTATACGTCATATGTCTTTTATGCACAAAGTCTTGTTTACAAAAAAATTGCATAAAACAGGGAAAGACAGTTCTCTCTTCGCTTGCCGACGCCCTCCACCGCATCACCTAGAACTGCATCCACAAAGGAAAATAACGGGGTGAGCACAAAATAATGCTCGATAAGTAAAACTCTCTCTTTCTTTGTCCCCGTATAAATAACTCTTAATTCTTTCCTTATGCTATTTCTGATTCTGTTTCTGTTTCTAATAACATCATGGCCTCATCTTACCGGAGGTACGGCCGGATGGCGTTCACACAGCACCATCTCACTCTATAGCTATCGGGTGGAATTCACACAGTACCAACCCGTTCTTAGTGACTACCAAGTGAGGATCATAAAGCACCAACTCGGTTCTTTCTAACTATCGGGTGGAGATCACCTAGCACCTACCCGTTCCTCATGAATTTTGGGTAACGATCACCAAGCATTTACCCGTCTCTAGTCACTATTGGGTGATGGTCACAAAGCATCAGCCCACTTCTACTAAATGTTGGATGATGATCACAAAGCATCAACCTACATATCTCTTAACTAACCGGGTAGTGGTCACAAAGCATCTACCCATTTCTGCTACTCATCGGGTGATGATCACAAAGCATCGACCCATCTCTCTAAGGGCTATTCGGATGATGATCACCAAGCATCAATCCGTTTCCCATAGCAGTCGGGTGATGATCACAAAGCATCATCCCAACTATACTACTCTTCTAATTCATTCTATTGTAGCATTTTTCAATGCTCTCTACCCTTAGAGTAATTTTACCCACTAAGTTCTCTACTCATGGGGTAATTGCATAAACCATTTTCCTACACTTTCTTAGGTCACTTTTCAATGCACAATTAGTGCCTATGGATGGTTCATCACTACTAATGCACTTATGAAATGCCAACATGCAATGTTGCAAGAATTAAGGTTCAATACTCACACTCAAACCTCTATTAGGCATTTCATCAAACAACTCATGTGCACTATAAAACTCTATCATAGCCATGATTCTAAAACTTTTCTTAACCATCCAAAATGGGGAAAAACCCCTTCACAAAGCCATAATAACCTGTCAAACAAAACACTTCCAAAAAGGGTTCCATAACACCCCTTCAAATCCATCTCAACTACCTTGCCAATCCAACATCTCATTTCTCAAATTTGCAAGGTATAAACATTCACAAAGCATAGAAATCTCTATTTAATTCTTCATACATGCCACATTACATGTACATCACATACATACATCAAGTCTAACAAAACCCTAATCAAGAAATTTCATAAATCTCAACTTGGGTTGGGTTTTACTTACTTGTTATGGAGAGACTTCACAAACTCTTCCTTTCACTTGTTTAGCTTGACTTTTCCTCTAATCTTAACCAAAAGAAGGAAAACCCTCAAACTTCAATATGAACTAAAACTCACAAATCACATAACTTAAGGAGAAATCCTTACCTTAGGAAGCCTTAGGTTACTTTTCCACCCCAAATCACTTCAAAACCCCTTGGAATACCTTAATCAAAAGAAGAAGAAGTTGAGAGGAGTAAGGATGGGAAGTTGCGTTTGAGAAGAAGAGAATGAGGGGTTTCTTTGATTCTAATTCCTTTTAATGAAATATATCCCAAAGCATTCCCATTTTGCCCTTACTCTTCTTTGGGAATTCCATCTATATCCTTTGATTCATTACAAACTCACCCCCATGACAACACATTCTCTATGAAAATTCCTTACAAATAACTCCCCACTTTTCCTGCTAATTAGGGGTAGAAAGGTCAAATTGCCCTTAGGGAAGAAAATATCTAAAAACTCAATCAACAATTTAGTCGGCTCTGTATGCGGCCCGGATTCTGTCAGCCGCTTCCCCGAGGCTTCAACCTCTCTTCGCCGCGGCGAAGATTCTTCTTCGCCCCAGCGAAGCACGGCAGACTGAATTTCTTCTGTTTTCAACCAATTTCAGGGCAACCATTCAACACAACACTAAATCAAACAATAACACCAAAATCAACTCAAAATAAGAGCGAAAGAGGAAACAGTAACAACGTACCTCAAGCGGGGCGTTACATCTTCGCCACGGCGAAGATTATTCTTCGCCCCGGTGAACCCTGTAACAACAAAAACCTTCTAATTTTGACTCATTTCAAGGCAAATACTCAACATATCAATACAACCAAAGACCAACCAACCAATATTCATAAAAACCGACTCAAATAAGAGCGAAATAAGAAACATTAGCTACGTACCTCAAGTGGGGCTTTACAACTTTAGCATATATGCTGCAGGAGACTAGGTTGTGGACTCTCCTCAAGTGTACCTGTAGTCTAATTGCAATGTTTTTGGTGGTTTGAGGGGGAGCTCAGATAGTTTTTCTCAATTTTGGTGTGTTGGTTTCAAGAGCAGCCAGCTACTTCCAGGTACATAGCTAGGACGACTCCAGGTGAGATTTCTCTAGGTTGTTGCTGGCTACTGATGTGAGCTTTAGCAAGCCTGGTTTTGTGTTTTAGTAGTCTGTACAGTAGGTGCTGCATCTCAGTAGCTTGTGCAGCTTTTGATTAGCAATAGGAAGCTAATTTTTGGTGTTTTTATGAGTATTTTTGCCGGTCGTATATAGGTTTTTTTTTTTTTTTTTTTTTGTGTAGCTTAGTCTCTTGGGCATGTCTCAGCAACTTGGTTCCTTTGGGGAATCCCCCTTAGTTTGTGTCATTCTTTTATTCTTATAAAATTTGCAGGTGTATATCATTTGGCTATTGAATAGTGATTGAAATTTGAATGTTGTTGAATTTAGATCTATATACTATGATGTTGACTTGAGTTGATTGGTTATGTAAATCTACCGTTGAAAACCCAGGTGTCGAATTTCTTGAGTTTTAACATTGCATTGTGTTCTTTATATACGTCTAATGATATATATAAGGTACATGATTGATGGGTTTTGTCCCCTGTAAAAAAGAGGAAGCTATATATTTTTTAGTTTTTTTTTAGAATCTTACTTTCGTTTTTCCAGATTTTTTGTATTCTTAAACTTATTGCACATTGAAGGTACATTTTTCATTTTGTTGGTAGTGTTATTGACTTTGTTTGCAGTTTCCAAGTGTTTTGTGCAGTGTGTACAGCGTGTAGTATGCGGGATTTGGCTTCTTTGGAAAAGTAGCTTCATGGTTAAATGGTAAGTAGGTTCTAGCAGATGATTGTAGTTTATGTAGTGTATAGCGGGTTGCAAGTGCAATTTGTGCAGTGTTTAGTGGGCTGGTGGTGCAGGTTGTGCATTAGCAATTTGTGTAGTGTGTAAAGTGTTAGGTTGTGCATTTGTAGTTTTTGTAGTGTGTAGTGTTTTGTTTGTTGGCGTGTTGGTTGGGTAGGCTGGAGTGATAGCAGGAGCTTTTGTTATGCTACATCCTTTACTCTTTGCAAGTAGTGAAGCTTTTTCTTTGTGTAGTCTTTTTGCTACTTTTTTGCTATTGCTGGGAGAACTTAGCAGGTTTGTGTTTGGAATTGTCGTGTGTCTGTAGCTCTTTTTACAGCCTCTAGGAGATCTCTGGTAGTCTGTGTAGTGTTTTGCTTATTAGAGTGTTGTTTGGGCATGTTGGACTGGTTGCAATAGCTTTTGTTATGCTACATCCTTTGCACTTTGCTGGCAGTGAAGCTATTTTTTTGTTGTTGTTGTTGGGAGAACTGGACAACTAAGGTGTGGCTTGTTTCCCTTGCTGGTTGCTTTTTTTTTTTTTTTTTTTTTTTTTTTTTTTTCTGGTAAAGGCTCTTAAGATTGTAGAGTTTGGTTGTCTTATGTTTGTGTTACTTTTGTGGATAAGAATTGTATATCCTTGGCTGATCTTGTTTCTTTTTAAGTCGTTAGGTCCCCTAGGTTTGTGCAAGGTCTTGGCTTTAAAGGGGGGATTTTATTAAAAGCCCATTTAGAGTTAAAATTTAATTAAAATGCTATACAGTTTGTAAAATTTAACTAAATAGCCCTGTTTTTTATTAAGCTTAATTAAACTTGATTAGGGGTTAATTACGAATAATAAATAATTGTGTAATCTTTTAAAAATTATGATATGTCCCCAAAGAGTCGAAATTCTTGCAAACAAACCCAAACACCTTCTTCTTCCTCCTACGACATTAACGCATTCCTCTGCCATTGACATCTTCTCCAACTCAGATCATCGTTGTCGTCGTCCTCTTCCTCCTCCTCGTGACATTTCGTCTAGGTATGTGTATCTCCCCTTTCGATTTTATATTTTGATTTACAAAGATTTAATGATGGATTGGGTTTGGGTTATGATTTTGATTTAGTTGTTTAGGTTGTGTTGATGTAATGGAAGTTGAAAGGAGTGAAATTTGTTGAAAAATGTCTTGCATTGTGGATAGTTGGGGGTGGTAGCACCGATTGTAGGCGGAGAGACTGAAAATGTGTTCTTGATATGATGGATCGCTTAAGCGATCTGGTACACTGGTAATACAACAGATAGATTGCTTAAGTGATCAGGTATGTGGCATAAGATCGCTTAAGCGATCTATTAAAAAGTCTAGTGTATAGCAGCAGATCACTTAAGCGATTAGTAAATGACATAAGATCGCTTAAGCGATTGATAATCCGTGGATTATATTGTTTTGATTAGACTTTTTAGTTGGATTTCAGATACTTTTTAGTTCATTTTGACCTGAATTGCTACTTAATTCTTTATATTTTGTGTTTCAGGCTAAAATGGACATTTAATGCAATTAAGGAGCGAATTGGAGTTTTTGGATTCAGAAGTGAGCGGATCTCAGAAGTTGGAAAAGTTATGAAGCAGAATGGATGCACGATGAAGCTTGTTCCATGAGAAAAGTGTCAAAGATCGAAGATTCAAGCAAAGGAGCAAGTGGAGGGCAATTCTATAATTTTAGAATTCCACATGAAGGTTTGCCGCGGCGAAGAGAGTTGCGCACGTGGGTTTATTTCACTTCGTCGCCATAGCGAAGTCTGGGAATTTCAAAAACGCATAGTTTCATTTGACACTCCATTTGATTTGCAGGTATCGCAAATCTCTAAGAAATTTGCAATGTGTGAATTCAGATCTTCCTTCAGATCTCCCTTAAACTGAACCGACTGTTGGATCATCTGGATGATTGCCGGCTTTATTTCGAAAGTATTGGCTTGCATTGGTGGCCTAGTTATACTTGGACCACTGCCATTAACTGTAGGTACTGAAAATTCCCTCAAATGTTCTATTCTCCGCGATTTCAATGACTATGGCCTCTCGTTCTCTTCTTTCTCTGTTAAGTCTTCTTATGGTTCTTTCAATCTTTGGATCAATAGGAACCACTGGATGACGTCTAGCTTTTCGCATAAACTACAGAGAAAGAAAGAAAGTGTGAGATCACAAGCTAACAAAGAAAAATAGCAAAATTAAACTAGAAAACAATTAAAACTAAAATTAAACTCCAATTTAGCTAACACAAGAAAAGTTCAATGTTAACACAAAAATCAATCCTCGGCGAAGGTGCCAAAAACTTGATGCGTTGAAATTACAACAAGCAATGTGTAGCAAGTGCACTAGTCACAAAAAGTAATAAAGTGATAAGTAAAGTATCGTTCCCACGAGGATTGTTTGTTAAGCATTGATTTTCCTAGTTGTTGTCAAGTTGGAGAAAATGAAAGATATTGGATTTGCGGGAGAAATTTAAGCTAAAATGAAAACAAAATTTACTACGTACTTAAAAGGCTAATTAATGACAGTAAAACTAATTCGAGAGAAAATATCAATTAAGGCAAACGGTTAGGGTTTTGACTTCACTAGGAATTTATGAAATAATCTACGAATTATGCTACTTCTACACTCACATGCACGGATTCTAAATCAGGCTCTCTAATGTGTAAAACATACCTTCTCAGGCTATGTTTTCCTACTTTTCCCTATTAAGCTTCCGCACCCAACAAATTGAAGATTAGTAGTTCCAAGTTCGTTAAGCTAATGGAATCCTAAATTGATTTCATTGATTCTCAAACCTATCTCTAGCGTTCAATACAACAATGGCAATTACCTTAAGAAGCTCATACATGTTTCATTTCTCAATCTCATCATGTTCAACAAATTAATTCAGTAAAAACAGGAATAATCACACAATCCATGCAATAGAATGTAAAAGCAACAATTATCTATTGATTAAACATAAAAATCCTAATTACATCAAAACCCTAACCCAAAGTGAGTTAGTTCATACTGAAATTAACACAAATAGAAATAAAAACAGTAAACAATGCATTCAACATGTTGGAATAAAGAAAAGAGAACAAAAATCTTCCCTATTTGATGAATCCAAAGAGTTTAATCTCCAATCTTCTCTTCTTTCTCCCAAAAATGTCATTGGCTAAGTTTTTCTTATATAGTCGGTCCAAGAAAACCTAAAACTCACCTAAAAAAAAATTGTGCGTTTTAATAAAAACTGGAACTTGCAGACTTCGCCGCGGCAACGAGTTCACGAGAGTTTATCGGTGCGGCGAAGAAAGAACTTCGCCATGAGCCCATTACGAACAATTCTGAAATTATGAAATTGCCGTTCGCTTGCTTCCTTGCTCGAATCTTCAATCTTTGGTGCTTTCCAATAGGAACAAGCTTCATAGTGCTTCAAATCTGCTTCCGAACTTCCCCGAATTCTGAGATTCGCTTGCTTCTAGGTCCAAAAACTCAATTCCGCTCTTTATTTGCTCAAAGTGCACGTTTTGCCCTGAAACATGAAACATATGAAATTAAGTTGTAATTCAGGCAAAAACGACATAAGAAGTATCCAAAATCCGGCCAAAAAGCCTAGATAAAACAGTATAATCCTAGGATTATCAGAGATTACCAAAATTCCCTTTCATCATAAATGATGAAAATACCCTTCTCATGAATTTCATTCTTAATTTGTCTTCTATGTATGCGACCCGAAGGCTCCTCATCATATCGGCAGTGAATTGTATTGCTATTGACAATCAATCAATCATCCCACTAGACACAAACCAAGATTGGCTTCTAGCCAGACATCATGGCCACCTGATAGATTCGAATTCAGCAAAACCGCTACCTATCAATGATATGGTTATTATGCAATTCAATCCTTTCATCATCTATTATCTCATCAAGGCCTAGGCATAGAAGTTCTGTCAACCTAGGATATCCTTGATATCTCGGTATTCGGTTATTGGACCAACGACCGAAATAGATTGAATTGAGCTAGAACTCAATCCCATTATGGCCACAGATTTAATGTAGTTGCCATCTACTGAATTATTTAGTGAGATAATTTCTCCCGTACCTACGAGTGATGAATCCTTTGTTGTTCCACTATAGTCTTGATACACTTCTTAATGTAGCCAATCACTACCGTATTGATAGCTCTGAATAGAACTACGTTGGGCTAGTGTCAAACTACACCAATCGATGCATAAGGTGCTCTGGTGATCTCAAGTCTAAGGATCACATGCACTACCATTCATTGGAGGATTTGTTCCATAGACACTAGGGTAACCATTTATGTGGAATCCTCTAGTGGGCTGGTCCAATGAACTTGCCTACAGCAAGCACTCATTTGTTGCACTAGATTGTCACTAAACAACCTTGACAAGTAAGATCTGTCACTACCTTTCGACAAGGTTGTCCAACACTATGTATCTGTGCCTTAGGTTAGGATAATATTGGGGCTATGGACGTTTCTGGAATGGTCACCATATGTGCTCATAAGGTTCTCACTATCGAGATTTCAAACACTCGATGCCCACATCACAGTTCTACCATCCTAAGGACGTATACCATTTTATTATACAAATATAATCAGATCATATGGTATAGATAAATGCCTTTTATTGATAATAAAACATGATAATAAAGAGTCAATTTACACAATTGGATTGGTTGTAGGGCTCCTTCTCTGACAGGTGCTTCTTCAATTTTCATCAATTGTTCATTAAGAAATGTGTCTTGAATTTAGACCTCTTTCTCATCCTCCATTTTCGGTTGCTCAAGTCTTGATAAGTGATCTGCCACCACATTCTTTGACCCTTTCTTATTGGTATGCTGTCGTAGGCAACCAAGATTAATAACCTTTCTAACCTAACTACTAAACTGTAAATAGGGTAAGCAAGGGTCGATCCCACGAAGAGTGTCTAGCCAAATTTTCGATTATGTGAACAAGGCTTGGGGGGTTTTGAGTAAAAATAGAAAACAATCTCAGGAAAAACAAAAACAATTCAAATCTAAAATCAAATAAAATAACGAAACTTGGTCTCCGTCAACATCCACCATCGGAATCTTACAACTGATCATTGATGCAAAAGTAAATCAATTCTTACTTTGAATATTCACCGTTGGAACTATTTTCCTATCTCTCCTTAATTGTAATTAATTAAGAAACAAGTGATCTTAATTAATCTTACCATTAAACAACCCTAGACAAGCGCTCAAGATTTAATCTAGTGGCAGCCTTAAGAATTAGAGAAATCGATAAAGCTAAACAACACAAACTCAAGCGGTTGTATTTAATTTAGTTGAGTGTTCTTCTTAAGATTACTAATTCCTGACGCAGTAAATTATTAACCCTAATTGCTTCACAAGTTAGAGGGATCAAACAATTATGGATTTGATCTCTAACTTAGCAGTAGATTGCAACAATTAATAAACTAGTAGGCCTCCTAGTAATTAAACGAAACAATCATAAAATTAGGCACAGAAAAACATCCAATACTCAAACATAAAAATTGAACACTAAGAAAAATAGATTAGATCTCACAGTTTATTGATTCCGAGGCCTCCGTTTCCTTCGACCAAGTTATAAAAGTTTTAGCCGCTCATGGCCATAAACAAAACTCAAAAGAAAGAAAAATTCCAGAGAAGAGAAGAGAGAGGCATGGTGTCTCCAAACCCAATCTCTCTCTCCTTTTAAACATATCCAATTCAAGTATTTGAATTCCACTAAATCTCCTAAAAAATATTCTACTATCCTAAAATAACATTTATCCTAATCTAATCAATTGGAAATAAAATAAAGTCCTAAAATAAAATAGGAAAGTGGTGTTTCCAATTTGTAACTTTCGTGCAACATGTCTTCAAAACGTCCAATAATAGGACTTGCATGACAAGTCGAGCGTTCCCGAGCGTTGGTAGTGCGAATCGTCAACTTCAAGCCCGATTACAACCTTGATGCAGAGAGTATCTGGTGTGCTGTCGTAGGCACCCAGAATTAAAACCTAAAAATACACGTAGTAGTGTAAGTCAGGGTCGATCCCACGAAGAGTGTCTAGCTGAATTTCTTTGTTATGTGAACAAGGTGGGGGTTACGTGTAAAAGAGAAAGCGTTCTTAGCAAAAACCAAAAACAAAAACAGTTCAATTCGAAATCAATTAATATAACAAAACTTGGTCTCCGTCAACATCCACCATCGGAATCTCACAACTGATCATTGATACAAAAATAATCAATTCATACATTGAATATTCACCGTTGGAACTATTTTCCTATCTCTCCTTAATTTTAATTAATTAGGAAACAAGCGCTCTTAATTAATCTTACCACTAAACAACCCTAGACAAGCGCTCAAGATTTAATCTAGTGGCAGCCTTAAGAATTAGAGAGATCGATGAAGCTAAACAACACAAACACAAGCGGTTGTATTTAATTTAGTTGAATGTTCTTCGTAAGGTTATTAATTCCTGACGCAGCAAATTACTAACCCTAATTGCTTCGCAAGTTGGAGGGATCAAACAATTACGGATTTGATATCTAACTTAGCAGTAGATTGCGACAATTAATAAACTAGTAGGCCTCCCTAGTAATTAAACACAACAATCATAAAATTAGGCATAGAAAAACATCCAATACTCAAACACGAAAATTGAACACAAAGAAAAATATATTAGATCTCACAGTTTATCGATTCCGAGGCTTCCGTTTACTTCGACCAAGTTATCAAAATCAGCCTCTCATGGCCATCAACGAATTATAGAGGAAAAGTTCAGAGAAGACCAGAGAGAGGCGTGTGTCCACCAAAACCTAATCTGATCTCCCTTCCCAAAATCTAATTCAAGTGTTTGAATCCAACTCAATCTCCTAAAATCAATTATCCTAATCTGATTCTAATTAATTGAAAATACAATAAAGTCTTTAAAATAAAAATAGGAAAGTGATGTGTCCAGCTGTAACTCGTGTGCCACATGTCTTCAAATCTTCCAATAATAAACTGCCTCTTGGACTTGCATTACAAGGCAGAATGTTCCAGAACATCGGCAGTGCAGATGCGTCAACTTCAAGCCCAATTACAACCTTGATGCAGCAATTATCTCTCCAAACTCAAAACATAAAAGTTGTAGATATATTTCTTAGCGTTCTACAGCATTTTGAATCATCTCAATCGGAGCTCAGATGAGAGAGTTATGCCCAAAATACGAAACAACATCAAAACTGTCCGAATTCACTTAATTAGTTCCGTTTTGCAATTAACGCTCCCATTTGCTTCCTAAGTCAAAATAGAATAAAAATCAGTACATTTTAGGCAGCAAATAGGTATAAAAGACTAGGCATTAAGGGGGGTAAATATGACATTTTGCATTCTCATCAGTATCTCTCCAAACTAAAAACATAAAAGTTGTAGATCTATTTCTTATGGTTCCACAGCATTTTGAATCATCTCAATCGGATCTCGGATGAGAGAGTTATGCCCAGATTATGAAGCAGTGGCGAAACTGTCCGAATTCACTTAATTAGTTCCGTTTTGCAATTAACACCTCCATTTGCATTCTAAATCAAAATAGAGTAATAATGAGTACAATTAGGCAACAAATACGTATAAAAGACTAAATATTAAGGGGGGTAAAAATGACATTTTGCATTCTCATCAAATTCCCCCACACTTAGCTTTTGCACGTCCTTGGGCAAACTAATTCAAACAAACACTACACTCAAGTCATATCAAGAACACCATCAAGTCAAGTCATATCAAGAACACCATCATGATGCATAAGCAACAGTATTTAATCCATGCATATTTGTACCTAACTTAGGAAGCAGCAAAATAAAATAAAGTAGAGTTAATGACATTCATCTCTCTTCATCATTTTCCACAATTACTCTCAATCAATCAATGCAAATAAGGAAACTAATCACAACCAATTCATGTACAACTCCCCTCTCAACTTTTCCTCAACTGTTTCTCTTTACTACTACAAACTGGGTAGCAAACTAAGGATATTTTTTTTTTCTTTTTTTTTTTTTTTTTGAAAAAGAATGAGTGCATTTTATGCTTCATCTCATTTCATGGTTGTGTTTATGAGCGAGTGCGTTTTACGCTCCATCTCGACGCACCATATACCTTTCTTTTCTTTTTCCTATTTGCTTAAACCCAAATTTAGGACTAGCTTAAGAGAAACAATTTTTTTTTCCTAAGGGTTGTTATACACTCCTCAATCATGCTTCGTCACCAAGTTCACACAACTTCTCAAGACATATTGTTTCAAAACTATAAAGATTCAAATCTGATTAACTCTATTTTATGAAAGATTGCTAACATCCTAAGTCAAGGAATATGCTCAACAACAAAGTCAAGTTACTATTTTATGCATCACTAGACGTTCAAAGACATGACTTAAAGCATAAACCTTCCTAAAAACAAAAACTTTTTTTTTTCTGTTTTTTTTTTTTTAGAACATAAATTAAAACACAACCTAAATCCCCTCCCCCACACTTAAAACTAACATTGTCCCTAATGTAAGATGAAATGCTAAGAAAAGGCAACAATAACCAAAATTTAAAATGCGAGAAAAGAAAACAAACTCCCCTTGGGTTGCCTCCTAAGCAACGCCTTTGTTTATTGTCGTTGGCTCGACTCAAGGCTTTTGTTCTTGCGATGCACTGAGTAACGTTCCTCCGTCTCCAAGGAACACGTACTTGAGGTAACTAGGGAAAGGCTTCAAATTTGGAATGGCGGCCTGGAAAATAGAGGGTAAAGGCCTCTCGTTAGAAATTGGTAATGCAATATAAGGAACGTTACTGACTGTTGCTGTAACTTTGGAGAATCATTCAATCTTTGCAACAATTTCCTGCAAATCAGTACTCAAAGCTAACTCCTCATTCTCTTCCTCAAGATGCTTACTAATGGCAACTCCCAATCCATCTTTTCCATCAAGTTCAAAAACTTCCTGTGCTAAAGAATCAACCACATCAATAGAATAAACATGATCATCATCAGGATATTTCATGACATCATAAATATTAAACTTGACAAGTTCACCATCAAATTCCATGGTAAGTATGCCACTATGAACATCTATCTTAGTCTTGGATGTCTTTAAGAAAGGTCTTCCTAACAAAATAAGAGCAGATTGATCTCTATTTTCCATATCAAGCACATAGAAATCAGTAGGGAAAACTAAGCCATTAACTTGTACCAAAACATCCTCAACTACACCCTTTGGATAGGCATTAGATCTATCAGCTAATTGAATCACAACACCAGTTTTATTCAAAGGTCCAAGTTTCAAAGAAGCATATATAGAATATGGCATGACATTTATAGAAGCTCCTAAGTCTAACATGGCCTTCTCAAACCTAGTGTTACCTATCGTACAAGGGATAGTAAACATACCTGGATCCTTGCACTTCACTGGAAGTTTTCTCTGAATCACTGCGAAACATTCTCTCCTACTCTCACCTTTTCACACCCCTTGAGTTTCTGTTTCCTCTTAATTGTACACAATTCTTTCAAGAATTTAGCATAACGAGGTACTTGTTTAATAGCATCTAAGAGTGGAATATTTACCTCGCATCTACGAAAAGTCTCATATATATCTCTGTTCTGCTCATCTTTTCTAGATTCTTCTAAAGCTTGAGGAAAAGGAGGTACCAGTTTATAATCAGAAAGAGGTGGAAACTTACGCTTAGGAATGCCATCGTCGTTGGGAACATTCTTGTCTACAATGACGTCTTTCTCCTTTTCTTCCTTCGACGATGCAGGGGCTGCTTTTATTGGAATCTCCACCTCTTTACCACTTCTCAAAATGATTGCGCTTACATTTTCTCTTGGATTGACCACCGTTTGAGAGGGTAATTTCCCTAAACGTTGCACCTCCAGCTTACTGATTGCGGTTGCCATCTGTCCCATCTGATTCTCCAAACTTTGAACACTAGCCCTCGTCTCCTGTTGAAATTGCAAAGTATTAGTAGCAAGAGACTTAACAATATCTTCTAAAGACATACCCTGCACTTAGCGTTTGGTCCAGGTTGTTGTCTGGGGGTATGTGCCGCTTATATTGGTAATTTGGGCGATTTTGAGGGTGGGGCTGATTCACTTGTTGATTCCCATAGCCAAGATTAGGGTGATCCCTCCATCCAGGGTTATATGTGCTCGAATAGGGATCATACTTCCTTTGTGGTTGTCCAGGAAAACCACTTGCTGCATTTACTTGCTCAATGGGCTCCTCTTGAAGAGTTGGGCACATATCAGTTGGATGCCCTACACTACCGAACAAATCCCGCAAGCCTTCACTGTTTGCATGTTACCTACAGCCATTTGACGAACAAGAGAAGTTAAACTCGAGATTTGTTGTTCTAGGGAAGAAATATTTACCTTATTATCACGCCTAGATGGAAGGTCAAGCCCTCTTGTTAAGCTTGTTGAGAATTGGCCGCCATATTTGCAATCAAGTTTCTCGCAGCCTCAGGAGTCTTATCCACCAAAGCTCTTCCACTTGCAGCATCAATCAGGCTCCTATCAGTGTATGTAAGGCCCTCATAGAAATACTGGATAAGTAGCTGCTCACTAATCTGATGATGGGGACAGCTTGCACATAACTTCTTAAAACGTTCCCAGTATTCATGTAGGGACTCTCCGTTGTGCTACCTTACACCACAAATTTCTTTCCGAATGTTGGCTACCCTCGAAGCTGGGAAATATTTCTCCAGAAATAATCTCTTCATCTCGTTCCATGTGGTTATAGTTCCAGAGGGTAAATAATAGAGCCAATCCTTAGTTGCATCCTTCAAAGAAAACGGGAAAGCTCTTAATTTAATTTGCTCCTCGGTCACCCCCGTAGGTTTCATACTCGTGTAAACCACATGAAGCTCCTTTAGATGCTTGTAAGGATATTCACCTGCAAGACCATGAAAAGTGGGCAAGAGATGTATTAGTCCGGATTTTAATTCAAAAGTACTGGCAGCATCTAAAACAGGAAACGTTATGCATAAAGGTGTTTGATTCAAATCAGGGGCAGCAAGCTCTTTCAAAGTCCGATTTCCAGCCACGACGTCCTCCTCTTCTAAATCAGAGTTGCTAGCAAATTGGGAATCAAGAGCCAAAATTGCTTTCTTCAGAATTTCTCCGAGCTTCCTTCCTTAACCTGCGCAAAGTGCTCTCAATTTCTGGATCGAATGTTAAATCACCAAGATGAGATGACTTGGTCATACAACAAAAAACCTCATAAAAGAATTAGAATCAATGACAAAAAATGAAAACTAACTAGAAAATTAAAAAAAAAAAAATGGCCAGAAACACAAAAACGCCAAAAACCCTATCAAAACATTCGAATTTGGCCTCAAGAGGGTGGGGCTAGAAAAGTTTCTAGTTTTGCTCAGAATTTTGTTTTCTTCAAAACAAGTACTCGCAACACTCCTAACTCAACCAAAATTTTCCTTATGAATAGTACTACTGTTCATCCGAAACAGTACTACTATTCACAGTTTTTTTTTCTGCAAAATAAAAAAAAAATTAACCAAAACGCAATAAAAAATCACAAAAACAAAAAAAATCAACTAGAATCACTCCTCGGCAATGGCGCCAAAATCTGGTGTGCTGTCGTAGGTAACCAAGATTAATAACCTTTCTAACCTAACTACTAAACTATAAATAAGGTAAGCAAGGGTCGATCCCACGAAGAGTGTCTAGCCAAATTTTCGATTATGTGAACAAGGCTGGGGGGGTTTTGAGTAAAAACAGAAAACAATCTCAGGAAAAACAACAACAATTCAAATCGAAAATCAATCAAAATAACGAAACTTGGTCTCCGTCAACATCCACCATCGGAATCTTATAACTGATCATTGATGCAAAAGTAAATCAATTCTTACTTTGAATATTCACCGTTGGAACTATTTTCCTATCTCTCCTTAATTGTAATTAATTAAGAAACAAGCGATCTTAATTAATCTTACCACTAAACAACCCTAGACAAGCGCTCAAGATTTAATCTAGTGGCAGCCTTAAGAATTAGAGAAATCGATGAAGCTAAACAACACAAACTCAAGTGGTTGTATTTAATTTAGTTGAGTGTTCTTCTTAAGATTACTAATTCCTGACGCAGTAAATTATTAACCCTAATTGCTTCACAAGTTAGAGGGATCAAACAATTATGGATTTGATATCTAACTTAGCAGGAGATTGCAACAATTAATAAACTAGTAGGCCTCCTAGTAATTAAACGAAACAATCATAAAATTAGGCACAGAAAAACATCCAATACTCAAACACTAAGAAAAATAGATTAGATCTCACAGTTTATTGATTCCGAGGCCTCCGTTTCCTTCGACCAAGTTATAAAAGTTTTAGCTGCTCATGGCCATAAACAAAACTCAAAAGAAAGAAAAATTCCAGAGAAGAGAAGAGAGAGGCGTGGTGTCTCCAAACCTAATCTCTCTCTCCTTTTAAACATATCCAATTCAAGTATTTGAATTCCACTAAATCTCCTAAAAAATATTCTACTATCCTAAAATAACATTTATCCTAACCTAATTAATTGGAAATAAAATTAAGTCCTAAAATAAAATAGGAAAGTGGTGTTTCCAGCTGTAACTTTCGTGCAACATGTCTTCAAAACGTCCAATAATAGACCGACTTGCATGACAAGTCAGAACGTTCCAGAACGTCGGCAGTGCAGATACGTCAACTTCAAGCCCGATTACAACCTTGATTCAGAGAGTATCTCTCCAAACTCAAAACATGAAAGTTGTAGATCTCTTTCTTATGGTTCCACATAATTTTGAATCATCTCAATCGGATCTCGGATGAGAGAGTTATGCCCAGATTACGAAGCAGTGGCGAAACTGTCCGAATTCACTTAATTAGTTCCGTTTTGCAATTAACACCTCCATTTGCATCCTAAATCAAAATAGAGTAATAATGAGTACAATTAGGCAATAAATACGTATAAAAGACTAAACATTAAGGGGGGTAAAAATGACATTTTGCATTCTCATCACTTATCCTGGATTTCTAAATCAAATTCTTGAAGGAGTAGAATCCATCAAATAAGTCTCAGTTTTGCTTCTTGCTTTGCCACCACATTCTCTAATCTCACTTGTCAAGGTTGTTTGCCAACAACCTGGTGTAACACATGGGTGCTTACTATAGGCAAGTTCACTGGACTGGCCTACCAAAGGATTACATACAGATGGTAACCCCAATGTCTATGGAATAAATCCTCTAACGAATGGTGGTGCATGTGATCCTTCGACATGAAATCACCGGAGCGCCTTGTGCACTGATTGGTGTAGTTTGACACTAGCTTAAAGTAGTTCTATTTAGAGCTATCAATACGGTAGTGATTGGCAGCATCGAGGAGTGTATCAAGACTATGATGGACCGACAGAGGATTCACCACTCCCGGGTATGGGAGAAGTTATCTCATGGTGCAATTCAGTGTATGGCAATAACACTAAAGCTATGGTCATAGTGGGATTGAGTTGTTGCAAATCCAATTTATTATTCCGGTTATTGGTCCAGTAACTAAACACAAACACATCGAGAATAATTGAGGTTGACACTATTTTTGTACCTCAGTCTCGATGAGATAACAGATGATAAAAGAATTTGATTGCACGGTAATCATATCGTTGATAGGTAGTTATTTCACTGAATTCGAATCTATCAAGTGGCCATGATGCCTTACTAGGGGCCAATCTTGGTCTGTGTGTAGTGAGATGATTAATTGGTGTTGATCGTGATACTACTCACTGGTAATATGATGAGGAGCCTATAGGTCACACACTTAGAAGATAATTTAAGAATCAGTTTATGCAAGGGGTATTTTCATCTTTTAGGACGAAAGAGTATTTTTTGTAATCTCACAGTGCAATTAAATTTGCTAAGGTTGTTACCTATGTTTGATTTAATATTAAAATTAAATTAGTGAGATTATATTTAAATATATGTACGCATATATTTAAATGAATTATTATTATTAATTAAATATTAATATATTTCTATATATATATATATATATATATATATATCATATATATATATATATATATATATATATATATATATATATATATATATATATATATATATATATATATATATATATATATATATATATATATATATATATTGATTGATTTTAATTATAAAAAATAATTAATTAAATATAAAATATCATAATAAGGGTGTTTGGATACAAAGGTGGATTAGGGTTGGAGCCCATGTTGATTCCATATAGGAATAGGGTTTTTAACTCATGCACTATATAAGTGCAACATGAGTTAAAGAAAATTCATTCATTCAATCATTATTAAAAGAAAAAAAAAAGGCAGCCACCCTTTACACTCTCTCTCTCTCATGTCTTGTGCAAAGAAATTGAAGAGAGTTTTCTCCTCTTGATTCTTTAAGGATTTTTATTCTTGAAGCCATGCCTTTGTTCTAGCAAAACAAGGGTTGGTTCTTTGGATTGTCTTCATGTGGATCACCGTTCGTGCAATTCTACTTTGAATTGATAGCGAAGTAAATTCAGAGATACTTGAAGGAGCCTCCAAACTTGCGTAAGATCTCTAACCTTGAATGGATCTTTGTTATTTCAATTTAAGCATGAAAAATATATATACATCAGACCCTGATCTTGGCATAATCAGAGTAATCGATGGGCAATAATTTCTATTTTTCACTGCCTCTGCTTATCAATTTACTAACATCCACCATATCACTAAATATGGACATCATGCATTGAAAGGTGGCCGGTGATTTACACAACCCAAAGGGCATCATCCTATACTCAAATGTACCATATGGTCAAGTGAATGTCATCTTTTCTTGGTCTTTAGGAGCAATAGGAATCTGGTTATACCTTGAGTAGCCATCTAGAAAACAGTAATAGGCATGTCCCGCTAGTCTTTCCAACATCTGATTAATGAATGGTAGCGGAAAATGATCCTTCCTTATTGCTTCATTAAGTTTCCTATAATCAATACACACCTTCTAGCCTGTGAATGTCCTAGTAGGGATCAATTCATTGCTTTCATTTTTCATCATCGTGATGCTGCCTTTCTTTGAAACCACTTGTATAGGATTCACCCAAGGAATATCTGAAATGGGATAGATGATTCCCGCATCTAAGAGTTTTACCACCTTTTTCCTTACCACTTCCTTCATAGAAGGGTTCAATTGTCATTGAGGTTGCACTCTTGGCTTGATATCATTTTCCATAAGGATGTTGTGTATGCAAATAGATGAAGAAATGCCCTTTATATCTGAAATGGTCCATCCGATTGTAGACTTGTGCTCTCTTAACACCCAAATCAATTTCTCTTCCTCCAATTTACTCAAGTTTGCATTGATAATCACTGGAAAAGAATTATATTCACCAAGATACACATACTTGAGATGAGACAATAAAGGCTTCAATTCAAGCTTGGGAGGTTCTTCCAACTTTGCCTTATCCTTTTTCTTACTCATGTCCAAGTCTTCAAATTCTGGATCGTGGTTGGTATTCATCAGTTGAAGTGCTTCCAAATACCTAGCACACTCATTCTTCTTTGGCTTATCTTCCTCGGTAGTTTTGGATTGGGAAATACATGCTTCAAGAGGTAGTTGAGGATTAATCTCTTCAAATGTGTCTTTTACTATTCTATCAACCACATCAACTCCGAAACATGACTCTACTTTCAATGGAAATTTCATGGCCTCAAATATATTAAAAGTTACCGTTTCATCTTGGACCTTCAAAATCAATTTTCCTTCATGAACATCAATTAAAGTTCTTCCCGTAGCAAGGAATGGTCTTCCCAAAATAAGCGGTATCTCTTTGTCTTCCTCCATATACAATACAACAAAGACCGTAGGAAAAATGAATTTATCCACTTTGACTAGCACATCTACAATAATACCCTGTGGATGCTTGATCGATTGATCTATAAGCTACAAGGAAACCATTGTAAGCTTCACTTCACCAATCCCCAATTTCTTGAAAACAGAAAAAGGCATTAGATTTATGCTAGCACCTAAGTCACACAAAACACTATCAAATGTAACATCTCCTATAACACAAGCTATAGGGAAACTCCTTGGATCTTTGAGCTTTGGAATGGCGCTGCAGTCCTCTGTAAGCATCATTGTTTCTTCCTCTTCCAGCTTTCTCTTGTTTGAAAGAATTTCCTTTAGGAACTTAGCATAACTCGACATCTGCCGCAAGGTTGTTAGAGTAGGTGCCCTAGAGCCAATCAATTATTGTAGAATTGACTCTTTGTAATAATGTTCATTGATCAATAAAAGGCCTTTTATACTATGTCGCGTAAATCATTAATGTATGTATTGATATATGTCCTTAGAATGGTAGAACTGTGACGAGAGTATCAAGTGTTTCAAATCTTGATAGTGAGAACCCAATGAGCACATATGGTGGCCACTCTAGAAACATCCGTAGCCCTAGTATTATTCTGAAGTAAGGGCACAGATAATACGGTAAGGCTATCATCTTGTTGAATGACCTGTCGAAAGGCGGTGGCCGATCTCACTTGTCAAGGTTGTTTGGTGACAACCTGGTACAACACATGGGTGCTTGCTGTAGGCAAGTTCATTGGACTGACCCACCAGAGGATTCCATATGGATGGTAACCTTAGTGTCTATGGAACAAATCCTCTAACGAATGGTGCTGCATGTGATCCTTAAACCTGAGATCACCGGAGCGCCTTGTGCACCGATTGGTGTAGTTTGACACTAGCCTAACGCAGTTCTATTCAGAGTTGTCAATACGATGGTGATTGGCTGCGTCAAAGAGTGTATCAAGACTATGGTGGATAGACAGAGGATTCATCACTCCCAGGTACGGGAGAAGTTATCTCACGGCGCAATTCAGTAAATGGCAATGACACTAAAACTGTGGCCACAGTGGGATTGAGTTGTTGCTCTATCCGACTTTATAATACAGGTCATTGGTCCGATGGCGAATACATAATATCGAGAGTAATCAAAGGTTGACACTATTTCTATGCCTCGATCTCGTCGAGATAACGGATGATGAAAAGATCGAATTGTACGTTAACCATATCGTTGACAGGTAGCTACTTTGCTAAATCCAAATCTATCGGGTGGCCATGATGCCTTGCTAGGGGCCAATCTTGGTCTGTGTTTAGTGAGATGATTTATTGGTGTTAATCACGATACTACACACTATCGGTAAGATAAGGAGCCTATGGGTCACACACATAAAAGATAATTTAAGAACCAGAAAGAAAGAAGGGCATTTTTGTCTTTTAGGTGAAAGGGTATTTTGGTAATATCACAGTGCAATTAAATTTGCTAAGGTCGTAGCCTTTATTTAATTTGTTAGAAAAATTAAATAAGTGAGATTACGTTTAAATATGTGTTCGCATATATTTAAATAAATTATCATTATTGTTAAATGTTAATATATTAAATACATATTGATTTTAATTGAGATAATGATAAACAAAATTAAAATATCTAAATGGGAGTGTTTGGAAACAAGGGGTGTTTGGGTTGGAGCCCAAGCCTATTCCATAAGGGAATAGGGCAATTAAACTTGCACTATAAAAGAAAAAGGTTTAATTGAGAGAGTAAGAGATTTTCATTATTTTTCATTTCATTGAAAAGGAAAAGCTACAGCCCCTTGAAAACTCTCTCACGCCAGATTTGGGTTTTGGTTTTAAATCAAATACACTTCATTTTCTTCTTTGTTCTTAAGGCTAAAAAGGATCTAGCAAATCCCTCTGTAGTTCCTTGCGATTATCTTCATGTGGACTACATTGGTTCGATCCTACACTTGGGTCGATAGCAAAATACGTTCAGAGACAAAGTTGGAGGAGCCTCCAAACGTGCGTATGATTTCTTAAACTCTAAACTAATTTTCTGCAGATTCTTATTTTGATATAAACTGTGAATTTGTGCCCTGATCTTGGTTCTATGGAACGATCCGTGTTGTTATTAATTTTTTGTTTTCGTTGCGTCAATGGATCGTTTCCTAACAAAGGCATCTACAAAAGGAATGTTAATATGAGGGTTTTTGAAAACATCAGGAAATTGAATAAACTACTTACCCTGATTTTGCTTCCTTAATCTCTAAAGGAAAGGAACTAGAGAAGTGTGGTGTGCCAACTCTGGTGGTATTTTAGGAAATGGAAATTTTTCCTTCCTTGGCTTTGACATCTTCTCCTTCTTTGGATCTTCTTTTCTTGGACTTGTTGGCTTCCCTTCAATAATAATATTTTCATTGACTTCTTCCTCAGATTCTTCCCTCTTCTTTGGCAGGTTCTCATCCTTCCTTTTTGGTTCAACTTCTTCTAAGACTGTTCCAGTTCTTAAAGTTATTGCATTTGCTTGTTTACGTGGATTTGTCACCGTGTTACTTGGTAAAGAACCTTGAGCTCTCTTGATGAGAATGCAAAATGTCATATTTACCCCCCTTAATGTCTCGTCTTTTATACATATTTGTTGGTTAAATGTACTCATTATTATTCTATTTTGATTTAGGATGCAAATAGAGGCATTAAATGCAAAACTGAACAAATTAGGTGAATTCGGATAGTTTCAACATCGCTTCGTAATCTAGGCATAACTCTCTCATCTGAGCTCCGATTAAGATGATTTAAAATTTTGTGGAACCCTAAGTAATAGATATACAACTTTCATGTTTTGTGTTTGGAGAGATACTTGCTGCATCAAGGTTGTAATCGGGCTTGAAGTTGATGCACCTGCACTACTGACGTTCTGGAACATTTCCCCTTGTCATGCAAGTCAATTAGGCAGTTTATTATTGGAAGTTTTGAAGACCTGTTGTACGCAAGTTACAGCTGGAAACACTACTTTCCTATTTTACATTAGGACTTTATTTTAGTTTCAATTAATTCAGAGTAGGATAAATGTTATTTTAGGATATTAGAATATTTTTAGGAGATTGAGTAGAATTCAAAGACTTGAACTGGATATTCTTAAAAGAGGGAGAAAGATCAGATTAGAGGAGATTACACATGCCTCTCCTTCTTCTCTTCTGGAATTTCTTTTTGAGTTTTGATTATGGCCATGAGCGGCTAAAACTTTTATAACTTGGTAGAAGGAAACAGAGGCCTCGGAATCAATAAAACTATGAAGTCTAATATGTTTTTAGTGTTCAATTTATGCTTTGAGTATTGGATGTTCTTCTGTGCCTATTTTCATGATTGTTTCATTTAATTACTAGGAGGCCTACTAGTTTATTATTTGTTGCAATCTATTGCTTAATTAGATATCAAATCTGTAATTGTTTGATCCCTCTAATTTGTGAGTAAATAAGAGTTAAGAATTTGCTGCATCAGGAATTGTTAAATCTTAAGGAGAACATTCGACTGAATTAAATACAACCGCTTGTGTTTGTGTTGTTCATCTTCATTGATCTCTCTAGTTCTTAAGGCTGCCACTAGATTAAACCTTTAGCACTTGTCTTAGGTTGTTTAGGAGTAAGATTAATTAGATCGCTTGTTGCCTAATTAACTACAACTAAGGAGAGATAGGGAAATAGTTCCAACAGTGAATATTCAGAGTACGAATTGATTTATTTTTGCATCGATGATCGGTTGTAAAATTCCAATGGTGGATGTTGACTTAGACCAAGGTTTGTTATTTGATTGATAATTTAATTTGAATTGTTTTTTTTTTTCCTGAAATTGTTTCTATTTTACTCAAACCGCCCCAGACCTTGTTCACGTAACATAAAACTCGGCTAGACACTCTCTGTGGGAACGATCCTTATTCACACTACTACATGTGTTTTTAGGTTTTAATCTTGGTTGCCTGCGACAGCACACCATCTCTCATTCAATTTTTCCGAAATTTGACCCTATTGCACCTCCAAGTTTCGAGTAGATGCTCCTTGATTTTGGAAATTTGACCACATCTCATTCATAAAACTTGTGGTTTCTTGCATAAATTTCTCAAACATATCCTCCAATTCTGACACTTTCTGTTCAACTAGTTGAAAATTCACCCCTGGTTGATGGTTTGGCCCTATCCTTTGATTTATTTCATTGTTTTGATTACCCAAGGACAAGTTTGGGTGATTTCTCCAACTAGGATGGTAGGTTGATAAGTGCTTGAAAATACACTTATACTTAGTGGTTTATAGGTATCATTTGTGGGAAATTAGGATTAATTTGCATGAATTAACTTAATTGTTCAATAAACGCACTTTTCGGGATCACGGGTATTTTTGTTGTGATTTCAGAGAATAAGGCTCAAAAATAATATTCGGATGAGAGATGATGTTGGCGAGAGAATTTGTGACGACTGGAAACAAACAGATCGAGAATCGGAGTTGAATTGAAGAAGTTATGGAAGTTGAAGTAAAGAGAAGATTCTAGATTACGTTCCAGCTTGAGCATGCCTCAGTATTTTGAGAATATCTTGAGCTTTAGAACTAGGATTAAGACGAATCTTAGACCGTTGAAATGCTAATTCAAAGGGCTACATTTCATATGTTGACCACTTTTCCAAATTCCATAGTTATCGAGTTCAAAAACCACAATATCTGAAGAACAGTGGAATGATGCGGGAAGAAGACCTATAGCTACTGTGTCGTGGCACACGTTTTCTAGTAGCTACTGTGCTGCAGCACAGTGCCACAGTACAGTCATGACAACTGGGAACTTCTCCTCCATTTTTTACTAGGAAAATAGGGTTTTAAGAGTCCTAAACTAACTAGAATTAAGGAAAAAAAAACCCTAACCCTTGTGGGATATAAATAGAAATCTTTTAGCATTATTTAAGGGGAATTCTTTGAGAGATAAAAAAGAGAGAACAAAGATTATTCAAGAACTGAAGAAAAAGGGAGATTAAAGAAGGCTTAGAGAAGAAGAATTGGAGGAGATCATCATCAA
Organism: Pistacia integerrima; assembly: GCA_026225825.1. NCBI lineage: Eukaryota > Viridiplantae > Streptophyta > Magnoliopsida > Sapindales > Anacardiaceae > Pistacia > Pistacia integerrima. The sequence continues at coordinate 16,991,732 of CM047742.1, read as the reverse complement.
CTTCATTAATCCAACCAAGTTTCACTAAGTTTTTCTTCTTCTTTGTTATTATTATTTGTTATGAATAATACAATGATGTTCTCATATTTATTCATGAAGAACTAATTCTTTTGTGATTGAGGGTGATTTCAAAACCCTAGACATGTCTTGTATTCAATAAAATCTGCATCTTTTTATCTTTTGATCCCTCTTGGTTATGTGATTATTTCTCTGTGAATAGGGTTTAGATAGATTGTCTTAATTGTTTAAGTGGCCAATTAAATCGTTAGGATTAATCTATTAATGCCAATTTAGGTTGTTTAGTACAGAATCGCTTTATTAACCTAAATAACTAGTGGTAAAGTGTATGCCTGCATACATGGGGGGTAATCACTCGAGATAACTAAACCGACCATACGAGTTTAGCCTTGATTCAGTAGGTCTCTCGCAACTTGATGCTTTTATTACTTTGAATCTAGAGATCGTATCCTAGGTTATCTAATAAATAGGGAATTGGGTTATGACCGTGTCTAATCCAACGACTCAGTAAGGAGAGATAGAACTTATCAACGTTTGGTATTTTCTAAGCTGATGTGATTAAGAGGGTAGAAAGTTAAAGAGTGCTTTTATTTTATGTAATTCATGTCTATTGGTGGCGAATAAACCCTCAATCCAATTTCTCTTATTGATTTCTCTATCATCATTAGTTGCTTGATTTACATTGTTTGCTTTGAGTTCTTTTTAGTTTTTGTTGAGATTTTATAATTCGTGACAAACCCCGTTAGAAGTAGATAATTAATTAAGTTCACAAATCCTCTGCAGGAAAGACCCTTACTTGCTCTTTGCTACTACACGACTTTGCATTAGAATTTAGTGAGGTAAAATTAGGTGTTGCATTTGCATTTGCATGCATCAATTTTTGGCGCCGTTGCCTGGGATTTTCATTAACTTAATTATTTGTTTACTTTTTGTTTATTTTTCAATTCTTATTTGTTCTTTGTTTTTGAGTTCTAGGTGTTTTTAGTGAATGAGCTCGTGATACAATTTGAGATCGAATCTGCATTCTGATCTAATTCCACCTATTACTCATTCGAAACAACCTTTGCATAGATCAACTCTCGATCAAGCATTCCATACCGATCTTCCACTCACAAGTGATTCTTCTGATTTTTCTGATCAAGAGGAGATGGCTAATCTAACTCTCAAAAAGATGGATGCACCAACGGTTGACCAACAACCTTTATGCATTCGATACAAATATATGGTAGGGGGAGCTTTTGAGATTAAATCTAGGATGATTCATCTTCTACCAATTTTCAGAGGTTTAGCGGGAGAGGATCCAAACAAGCACCTTAAGGAGTTCCATATGGTGTGCTCGAATATGAAACCAAATGGAACAACGGAGGAACAAATGAAGTTAAGGGCGTTCCCATTTTCTTTAGCAGATAGCGTTAAGGAATGGCTTTATTACCTACCATCCAGAACCATAACTACATGGAATGAGATGAAGAGGTTGTTCCTGGAGAAGTATTTTCCAGCATCTCGAGCCACACTCATTAGGAAAGAAATTTGTGGGATTCGGCAATACAATGGGGAAAACTTATATAAATATTGGGAAAGGTTTAAGAAATTGTGTGCTAGCTGTCCGCATCATCAAATAAGTGAGCAACTACTTTTCCAATATTTTTATGAGGGATTGATGCCAATGGAGAGGAGCATGATAGATGCAGCAAGTGGAGGAGCGTTAGTTGATAAAACTCCTACATAAGCAAGGAACTTAATTGCAACCATGGCAGCAAACTCACAACAATTTGGTACTCGATCTGATCCACCACCAAGGAAGGTAAATGAAGTGGGGATATCCAATAATCTTGAGCAACAATTGAATAATTTGACTGCACTTGTACAACAAATTGCAATTGGACAAGTGAAAACATGTGGAATTTGCTCCAATGTGGGACATCCTACCGATATGTGTCCTACTCTTCAAGAGACAAATGCAGAACAAGTAAATGCCATGGGAGGATACCAAGGACAACAAAGGCAAATGTATGATCCATTTTCCAATACCTATAATCCAAGATGGAGGGATCACCCTAATCTTAGCTATGAAGGAAATCAACAAGCTTCTATCACTAATAATCCACCTGGTTTCCCTTACCCACGAGCTTCACAACCGTACCAAGCAAGACCTCAAAATGTTTCCCAACCTCAAGGTAAGCCTTTGGAGGACTTGGTAAACTCATTAGCAACTAGCTCTCTTCAATTTCAGCAAGAGAATCTCAAGTTCCAACAAGAAACAAAAATGTCAATCAAGAATTTGGAAAGCCAAGTTAGTTAATTGGCTACTACTCTTGGAAGATTAGAGGCGCATGGATTCAGAAAGCTTCCGTCCCAACCTTTGGTTAACCCTAGGGAAAATGCTAGTGCCATTACTTTGAGAAGTGGTAGACAACTTGAGAAGACTCACAAGAAGCCAAATGATGAGAAAGAAGTTGGAGATGAGTTGATTCAAGATGGAGCAAAAAAACCCAACAATAGGGGAGATAGGGCTATTGACTCCAAAAAAGCGAAACAATCACTTAAGCAAATGTTCGATCTTAAGAGTGAAGATTTGTTGGATGTTGCAATATGGGATCGTTGGGTGGCCGAGGAACCTAGAAAGTCTAAAGAAGACATTGACATAGAAAAGGAAATAGAAGCGATTGTCGCATTGCTTAATTTTCTTCCAAAGAAAAATCCAAGGTATGCTCTTTCTTATATTTCTCTTCCCTTATCTAATGAGAAGCTTTTACCTTTCATTGTGTAGGAACCTACTTTGAAGCTTAGACCTCCTTCGGAACACTTTAAATACAAGGGAGAATATGGTTGAGAAAGTGACGACGTCAGGCTAAGAATGTTAAACCAAGCGCTATATGGGAGGCAACCCATTGATTTTTTATCTTATTTTCATTTTCTTTTCCCTTTTCATTTTTTTTTTTTTTAGATGTCATTTAGCTTGTGTTTTATTACTCTAATTCTTATATTTGACTAGTGATGTGTGTGTGGCCAATGATGTACACCATGAGTTTCTTTGTTTTGATAGAATTTGATACAGTTGATGGAACGAAACAAGAGTGGTGATCGTACTTTCACGCGTCTTCACACTTCAATATTAAAAAGGGGGGTAACTTTTCTTTTCCTTCTCTTTTCCTTTTGCTAGATTGGGGACAATGTAGAAATTAGGTTGGGGGTGAGGGAAGGTTCCTATTTATTTTTGTTAAATTTATGAATTTGGGTGAATTTTTTATTTTTTTTAGTTTTTGCGTGATTTTAGGATTAAATTGTTTTGTTTAGTTTTTCGGATTAATTTATGTGTCAATGATATGATTATAATTGTGATAACATGTGATGTTTAGAAGATGTTAAATGTTGCTTAGGTTTAGGGGTAATTTTGAATAATTCGTTTCATCTAGTTTGAGACTCTCATGCTATGTGGTATGATTTGGTTGGTTAGTCTTAAGGCTTAGTGATGTTTGTTATGTATGAATTTTCATAGACATTTTTGCGATCTCAACAAATTCTAGAACTCACTTGATAACTACTTGAGGCAAAATCCTAGAATGCACATTACTTAGGATATGATTTAGGTTATCTTTGGATCGTTTGAGCCTTTCAAGCCAACCCTTTATTTAAATTATCACTAGTTACCCTTTTGAGCCATTATTAAACACATTTAGCCTTGATTTTCTTTCATGTAACCTACATTAACCCACCATTATTTTGAGCCAAAAACACATTCCTACCCTTTAATTTTTAAGAGACTTAATCTAAGTACAAGATCGATGAGAGCAATTAAAGAAGTGAGGGTGAAGGTTTGTGAAAATTGTCGATTTATTCCAAATGTGCTCAAAAGAATAGGTTGGGGGTTGTGGAGTGCTTTTTAATCAAGAGTTGGGGTAGCATTTTTAGCTTTCTTTTTTTCTTCTGAATGAAAAAAAAAAAAATTGAAAGAAAAAAAAAAGAAAAGAAAAGAAAAACAGAGAAGAAAGAAAGAAAGAAAAAAAGGAAAAGTATTGAGAAACATCGCAAAGTGTAAATGATGCAATGAAATTATTTTTGATAAAGGGTGGAAAAATTGGTGTGTAAAGAAGAATGGTGGTGCTTGAATGAAAGTGTTTGAAAGAAATAGGATTGAGTCTCTTATTTTTGCTTATCTTTTCCGTTCTTTCATAACCTCATAACCTAGCCTAACGTAACAAGCTTAATAAAGACCTATTGATCCGAGGTAGTGTGATCATTCTACATTAGTGGAGAGTAGTTTGAAAAGTGAGCCTATGGAATTTGATTCTATACATTATATTATATTTTTAAAATTTTGAGATCAATTCTTTGTTTGTGAAGTTTGTGCATGTGATCATCCGGGTTTGGAGATTAATGGGTTTGTGGAATGATTGATGTGTGAGAGTTGATAATGAAAATAAAATTGATTTTTGAGTTACCTTTGGGCTTGGGTGATGTTTAACTATTCTTTATGTTATGTGTTGTATGCAATTTTTGAGACGAATGTATATCCAGAGACTAATGTTTTGTTTGTTTGTTTTTAATTTTCGAGTCTAGGTTAGGTTTAGTATGGATGTTTGTGGGTATCATCGCTGGAAACCCTCACGAGACTACAACTCATCCAAATAGGGCCACCTAGGGGTTTAAAGGCTTGTTGCATACGCTAAATGCAACCGTGACAATCTACGGAAGTGATTTGGGGTAGATTAGATTTATGTTTATTTTATTTTAATTTTCAAGCTAGAAGACATATTTTTATCGCTTAGCTTGCTAGGGACTAGCAAGAAGCTGGTTGGGGGTTGTGATAAGTGCTTGAAAATACACTTATACTTAGTGGTTTATAGGTATCATTTGTGGGAAATTAGGATTAATTTGCATGAATTAACTTAATTGTTTCATAAATGCACTTTTCGGGATCACGGGTATTTTTGTTGTGTTTTCAGAGAATAAGGCTCAAAAATAATATTCGGATGAGAGATGATGTTGGCGAGAGAATTTGTGACGACTGGAAACAAACGGATCGAGAATCGGAGTTGAATTGAAGAAGTTATGGAAGTTGAAGTAAAGAGAAGATTCTAGATTACGTTCCAGCTTGAGCATGCCTCAGTATTTTGAGAATATCTTGAGCTTTAGAACTAGTATTAAGACGATTCTTAGACTGTTGGAAAGCTAATTTAAAGGGCTACATTTCATATGTTTACCACGTTTCCAAATTCCATCGTTATCAAGTTCAAAAACCACAATCTCTGAAGAATAGTGGAATGATACAGGAAGAAGACATGTAGCTACTGTGCCGCGGCACACGTTTTCTAGTAGCTACTGTGCTGCAGCACAGTGCCACGGCACAGTCACGACAGCTGGGAACTTCTCCTCCGTTTTTTACTAGGAAAATAGGGTTTTAAGAGTCCTAAACTAACTAGAATTAAGGAAAAAAAAAACCCTAACCCTTGTGGGATATAAATAAAAATCTTTTAGCATTATTTAAGGGGAATTCTTTGAGAGATAAAAAAGAGAGAACAAAGATTATTCAAGAACTGAAGAAAAAGGGAGATTAAAGAAGGCTTGGAGAAGAATAATTGGAGGAGATCATCATCAACTTCATTAATCTAACCAAGTTTCACTAAGTTTTTCTTCTTCTTTGTTATTATTATTTGTTATGAATAATACATTGATGTTCTCATATTTATTCATGAAGAACTAATTCTTTTGTGATTGAGGGTGATTTCAAAACCCTAGACATGTCTTGTATTCAATAAAATCTGCATCTTTTTATCTTTTGATCCCTCTTGGTTATGTGATTATTTCTCTGTGAATAGGGTTTAGATAGATTGTCTTAATTGTTTAAGTGGCCAATTAAATCGTTAGGATTAATCTATTAATGCCAATTTAGGTTGTTTAGTACAGAATCGCTTTATTAACTTAAATAACTAGTGGTAAAGTGTATGCCTGCATACATGGGGGGTAATCACTCGAGATAACTAAACCGACCATACGAGTTTAGCCTTGATTCAGTAGGTCCTCGCAACTTAATGCTTTTATTACTTTGAATCTAGAGATCGTATCCTAGGTTATCTAATAAATAGGGAATTGGGTTATGACCGTGTCTAATCCAACGACTCAGTAAGGAGAGATAGAACTTATCAACGTTTGGTATTTTCTGAGCTAATGTGATTAAGAGGGTAGAAAGTTAAAGAGTGTTTTTATTTTATGTAATTCATGTCTAGTGGTGGTGAATAAACCTTCAATCCAATTTCTCTTATTGATTTCTCTATCATCATTAATTGCTTGATTTACATTGTTTGCTTTGAGTTCTTTTTAGTTTTCGTTGAGATTTTATAATTCGTGACAAACCCCGTTAGAAGTAGATAATTAATTAAGTTCACAAATCCTCTGCGGGAAAGACCCTTACTTGCTCTTTGCTACTACATGACTTTGCATTAGAATTTAGTGAGGTAAAATTAGGTGTTGCATTTGCATGCATCATAGGTGTTGGAGAATGGATTGTTTTGTTGTCTTCGATTCCCAGCTAAATAGTTGACTTGCTCTAATGATGAGGAGGATGAAGCAGGTGTTCCCCACTTGATAGTCAATACTGGCATGGTTACTTGCACAAAAATCACATGTTACTTGAGGTGTTTGAATGGAATTAACATGCATACCTCCTATTTGTTTCTGAAGTGTGGCAAGTTGGGCTGAAATGACTGTGTAAGCGTCAACTTCATGAATACCCATGGTCTTCTTTAGCACTATTCTATCATCTGATCTTTGGTAGTTGTTACTCGCTAAAACTTCAAGTAACTCTTGAGCTTCCATCGGTGTCTTGTTCTGTATAGCTCCCCCAATTGCTGCATCTACCATTATTCGAACATTTGGTAGCAAACCTAAATAGAATGTTTGGACTTACATCCAAACAGGCAAACAATAGTGTGGACACTTCCTCAACATTTCCTTGAATCTCTCCCATGCTTCATATAATGATTCATGGTCGCCTTGAACAAATGAGGTAATATCATTTCTCATTTTCATCAAAAGAGCTGGTGGTAATACTTGTAAAGGAACTTCCATGCTAAATCATTCCATGCTGTGATGGTTCCAACGGGTAATGACATTAGCCATCCTTTTGCCTTATCTCTCAACGAGAATCGGAACAGTTGCAATCTAATAGCATCATTTGTCACCCCGTTGTGCTTGAATGTGTCACTGATTTCCAAGAAGCGGGATATATGCAGATTAGGATCATCTTTTGGATCACCCCCCAAACTGTATTGATTGTTGAATTATTTAGATTATAGCTGGCTTTATCTCAAAGTTATTCGCCTTAACAGGCCGTCTCGTTATGCTCGGACTACACCCAATAACTTGTGGAAGTGAAAAGTCCCTTAAGGTTTTATTTTCAGACATCTCAATGATTCTCGCTTCTCTTTCTCTTCTCTCTCTGATGAGTCTTCTTGCAGTTCTTTCAATCTCTGGATCAATGGGAAGCACAGGAAGATTTCTTGCTTTTCACATAAGCAAAAGAAAGAAAAAGAGCGTGAGATCACAAGCAAACAAAAATTAAACTAAAATAATTAAAACTGAAAATTAAACTCCAACTTAGCAAAAACTAGAAAACTTCAATATTAACACAAAATCAATCCTTGGCAACGACGCCAAAAACTTGATGCATGATTTCACAAACATGCATAATTAGGAAGTGCACTAGTTGCAAAAAGTAATAATATGATGAGTAGAGTATCGTTCCTATGAGGATTGCGTGCTAAGTACTGTTTTTCTTAATTTTATAACAAATTGAAGAACACAGAAATATTGGATTTGCGGAAGCTACTAAAAACTAAATTAAAACAAAACAAAAGAGACAACTAAAATTAACACCTAAAATTAACACAATAAAAGCAATTCAACAACGAAATTCAATTCAAGAAGAGAGGTTAGGGTTTTGATTTCACTAAGTTACTCCAATTCAACCTAATAATCCTAGTATCCTCAAATTTACATGCAAGGGTTACAAATCGGACTCCCTAGGGTGTAAAATATACCTTTTCAGGCTATAATTCACTACTTATCCCTATTAAACTTTCGTACCCAACAAATTGAAATTCAATAATTCAAAGTCCTTTAAGCAAGTGAAATCTTATAAAGATTTCATAGATCGCGTTTGTCTATATCTAGTTTTCGCTCAATTTATGACGTTTATCTTAAGAAGCTAACACATGAATCACTTTTTGTCTCATCATGCTCAACACTCCTTTGAATAAAAAACCCAACATGCAAATGCATTAAGAACAAAGATAAACACTTAATCCATGCAATAGAACCCAAAAACAACAAGATATTATAGATTAAATCATTGTAAACAAAGATCATCAAAACCCTAACCCAAAAACAAGTTAGTTCATGTTCAACATGGAAATAAAAAGCAAATACAGTAAGAAACCAGAGTTCAACATCATAAAAGAAGAAAGGGAAAAGAAAACTTCTCTAATTTGGAAGATCCAAATTCTTCCAATCTTCTTCTCCTCTCCCTGTTTCCTAAAATGTCAACCTCCTCTAAAAAATGAGTTGACTTTTCTTTAAATAGTAGCCAAAAACCCTAGGACTAAGTGCTATAAAAGAAAAACCCAGCGTTTTCACAAAACATAAAATCACAGTTTTTATCTCGGCGAAGTAGACCAAAATCATGACTTAAACATTCCAGGGCATACTTCACCATAGCAAAGTAAAAACCTTGCCACGGCAAAGTTCTATCTTTGAGGCTTGAATTCACAGAATTGCCCTCCGCTTGTCTTTTCACTCGAATCTTCATTCTTCTTGGTTTTGATCAGATCAAGCTTCAAGGGTGCTTCCAATCAGCCTCAGAACTTCTCCGATCTTCTCAACAATGATCAGAACTAGATCAAAGAGATCAATTTTGTGCTGCTTCTCTCCAAAACATGATTTAGGCCTAAAACATAAAATAGACCAAATTAAGTAACAATTCAGGCCAACATCTGATGAGAAGTATTAAAAATTCTATTAAAATCATAAGAAAAACAATATAATCTTTAGGATTATCAATAGACAAGAAAATCCTAAGGATGTTCAATCGTCTAAGTCAATCAGCAAGGATGAATGAACAAAGGGTTTCTCCTCAACAACACTCCATAAGGTGACAGAGCCTTATAGACCTCCAATTCCTTATCCAAATCGACTAAAGGACAATAAACATGATAAGCAATTTTCTAAAATTTTTGATATGTTTTCTAAAATTAACATTAACTTGCCTCTTTTGGATGTTATTAAGAATATGCCTTATTATGCAAAGTTTTTCAAGGAACTCATTACCAAAAAGAGGAGATATAGGAACGAGAAAGTCATGGTTTCAGAAGTCACTAGTGTGGTGTTCCAACAAAACTTGCCTCCAAAATTGAAAGATCTTGGAAGTTTCAACATAAACATCACCACGGGAGACAAAAAAGTCATGAAAGCTATGCTAGACTTGGGAGCGAGTATCAATCTCATGCCTTACTCAATATACTTGCAACTCGGTTTGGGGGAGCTTAAGCCAACAACTATGACCCTTCATCTTGTGGATAGATCGGTCAAATACCCAAAGGGGATAGTTAAGGATTTGTTTGTGCAAGTCGACAAGATGATTGTTCCCGTCGAGTTTGTGGTTTTGGAGATCGAAGAAGTACCTTCAAAGGACAAGGAGCATACAATTTTGCTTGGTAGACCATACATGGCGACAATCGAGACAATTATAGATGTCTATAAAGGGAAGTTACCCATGATAGTCTTGGGAGAGACTGGTGAATTTAAAGTGCTTGGAGAAGATAGAAGATAATGTTGACGTTGCACTAGCACTTGATAGGGTAGAGGAAACACTTGATGAGGAAACTAAGGGATTCCATGAGATACTAGATAGAGCAATTCCTATTTTACCACAAGAAAAATCTAGTAAATTCTTAGAGTTACCAACATCCCCACATAGGGATGAGCCTCCTTGAACATGCAAGGAGAAACGTCTTACCAAGACGTTAAAGAAAGTGCTTGGTGGGAGGCAACTCACCTATATTTGGTAGTTTCTTTCCTTTTCCTTTTTATTTGTGGTTTTTTTAGGTTTTTTTTTTTTTTTTTTTATTATTTATCTGTTCCCTTTAAATGCTTTTCTAAACACTTGCTTTCTTTGCAAACATTGAGGACAATGTTTAGTTTAGGTTTGGGGGTGCAAATTTTTTTTTTTTTTTGAAAATTTTGATTTTTGGTTAATAACTAGATCTTTTATGCAATTTGTGTTTATATTGTTGGCATTTTCAAAAGTTTGATGTCTAAATTGATGCATACTCATGTTCCATAGACCATGCTCTTGATATTGAAGTTGAGATGAACTTAGAATTAACGATTAAGAAACAAATAGTGGAGACTACCTTGTAAGTTCTTTGAGCCATAAGCGTTTTGATTGAGAGAGTTAGTTTTCTTGAACCTTTTAAACACTTTTTCAAATTTGTACTTACATTAGGATGGTCTCATTAGGCATTTATACCGAGTAGCTCTAAGTCAGAAGGACCTTGAGAGATGATGCTAGGCTATGCATGTTTTTCCCTTATTAAAAGCCTTAATCCACACCCTTTTGTGTGCACCAATTACCACTTTTGAGGCCAAACACTTAACCTTTTCTTTCATCACCTACATCAAGCCTTACCCATTTAACCCAATTTTAAGCCATACCTTATAGCTTGAGAATGCCAAACTGATGAGACAAGTTAAGAAGGATAAACTCTGTATCAAAAATATGGTGAGTACCAAAGAAATGTTTGTTGTTTCTTGTTTAAAAGAAAAAAAAAAAAAAAAGATGAATTGGAAAAAAAAAAAAAAGTAGTATATCATCCTGGTCACCAAAATGAATTCAAGGATGAGAGCATGCCTTTCAAGTACAAATAGGAGGAAGATTCGGTATGTTTCAAGCTCTAGTTTTTCCATGCCTTTCTTTCTTAGCCCCAACCGAGCCTTACGTTAGAACCATAATAAAGACCTGACTGATCTTTTGGGAAATCTTGCTTGGAGATAAGGAATGTATGTCTATTCCTTGTGAACATATGAGAGTTTATTGATTATACCTATATTCATGTGCGAGAATATATTTGCCACTCTTTGTTTATATAACTTCTACTCGCATATGCTTGATAAGTGCATAAGTTTAGGATCGGTGCGATATAATGAGTGAATCTTGTGAGATCTAGAGTTGAAGCGAATTCCTATTCTTGACATTAAGTTTGGGGGAGATCAAGACATATATGTTTTGAGCATTGGAATATGGTAGTCTGGTTGTATGGTATTTGCATAAAATGCTTTGTTGTGCTAAGATTTTGAATACAATTATATGAATGTATTTAGTCGCTAATTACAGTGTACTTTAAGATTTGTGGTTTTAGTTGAGTTTTCCTTTCTTTCTTTCATTGTTGTTTTGCTCGAGGACTAGCAAAATCTAGGTTTGGGGGAATTTGACACACACACATCAGCAAAATGGAAAAGTTGAAAGAAAACATAGGCATATCATTGAGATGGGACTGGCATTACTTGCAAATGCCTCAATGCCTCAAGATTATTGGTGGAATGCATTTCATATAACAACATTTCTTATTAACTGTAAGGACTCTCTTTCTAGCTAGTATACTCGTAAAATAACAGTAACAACTCATTAAATATATATAAGGAAATACATAAACGAGTGTCAAAGTATGGACCCATATTTAATTTTCTTTATAAACAAAACTTTACATAATACAAATAAGTCTCAAATTATTAACTTGACAGTTTTGCCCAACCCTTTCCGCTGAGTGATGATCCAAGTGACCGTATTTCATCTATTACCTGCAAAAACATTGAAAACAACAAGGTGAGCACTAATTGCTCAGTAAGTAAACCCGCTATGTTACCCTTTTCTTTCCTTTGCTTAACTTCTGAATTTCTTTCCTTACTTCAAATTTCCCCATTCTTCTCTATTCTTTCTCTACTCTTACTCTATTTTTCTCTCTGTTCTTTCTCTGGTTTTTCCTCTGTACTTTCTCTGTTCTAATTTCTCACTACTCAGATAATGGGCATGATATTATGCATAAATAAAATGCAAATGCACAATTATAGAAAAGGTGCATTTTCTTTTCTGTTTTTCATTCTTCTCGGTTCTTATTCTGTTTTTCTTTCTTTTCTGTGCTTCTTTCTTTCTTTATTTCTTTTCTTTCTATTCTTTCTTATTCTTTCTCATTCTTTTCTTTTCTTTTCTTTCTTATTCTTTTCTCTTCTTTCTTATTCTTTTCTCTTCTTTTCTTTTCTTATTCTTTTGCCAATCGGACTCGGTTGAGGCATGGATTTGGAACCTTGGCCGTGTGAGTGTATTCTTCTTTCTTAGGTACAGCCCTCATCCACATGCACTCTTACGGATTGTACCAATTCTTCTTTTGTAACGCCCAACATGGAGGTACATGATTTAAATTATGTTTTATAGCCCTTAGTTAATTTTTATTAAAGTTATTTTAAGAGAATATGAAGAAAATGCCTTAAACTTGTATTAAGGGTAAAATGGTCTTTTCACTCAAAATTAGTTGAAAAAGTGGGGAGTGAAAAGGGGTAGAATTTCATAAAGAATGCAATAAAAATGAGGCATTATGGTAATTAACTATAGGACAAGGATGGAATTTTCAAAAAAGTGTAAGGGCAAAATGGGAAAGTGAGTTTATAAAATAAGATGATAAGGGTTTATAACCCTTATTTCCTTCATTCCACAGCCATACTACTCCCCATTTTCTCTCAAATTTTTATTCAATCCTCCAAGGATTTTGAGAGCTTTTGAGTGATTTTTAATAGGGTTTTGATTCAAGACTTCAAAAGGTAAGAATTCATGCTTTTTATCTATGATTTATTTGTGTAAAAGTTGAGTTCTTATGAAGTTTATGCTTAGGGTTAGAAGAAGTTTTGAATCCAACAAGAGTAGAGAGCTTAGTAGAGAAGACTCAAGCATAAGGTAAGTAAATTCCACTCAAAATCCAACTCAAATTAAAGTTTAAGAATTCAAGTGAGTAGAGATTTCTTTTAAGTATGCATATGTTATGGTTATTAAGAAATTGAGATGAGATTGATGATGAATTATGCTTGTTGTTGGATATATTTGAATATGAGAAGTGTATGTGATGGTTTGATGATGGGTTGAAATTGGAAGAATTGGAGGAAATTTTGGGAGTGTGTTTGCCGTGTAGGTATGGTGATGCTACCAGAGATATTTTCTCTCATTTTTGGATGGTTGGGAAACAAATTGAATGATAATTAAATTAGGGTTTGTTTGCACAAGTAATGTTTGATGAAATGCCTAAGTGAGAACATGTTACCATGGTTGCCCTATCATAGTCATAACCTTCTGAGTGATGTTTAGGCATCTTATAGATTGAACTGGGTTGAGATCAAAACATAAAAGTTGTAGCCCTGTCTCTAAGCTTTAAAAAGAGACCAAAATCGTAGCAATCTGATGTGTATAACTCAAGTTATGCCTTCCTGAGTGTGACCTATGCAGAATGACTATCTTGATGCAACATTGCATTTGTGCATTTCATAAGTGCCTTAAGTAAGAAATTTTAAGCATGAACCATCCTTATACATTAATTGTGCATTGAGAAGTAGCTTGAGAAAGAGTAGAAAACTTTGTGAATGAATTATACTAAGAGTAGAGAGAATGAGAAAAACACAAAAAGCGGGTTGGTGCTTTGTGAACTCCACCCGGCAGTCACGAAGAGTGGGTTGGTGCTTTGTGAACTCCACCCGGCAGTCACGAAGAGTGGGTTGGTGCTTTGTGAACTCCACCTGGCCGTGCCTCTGGTAAGATGAGGCCGTGACATTCAAGTGAGAAAGAATAAAGAGAGAATGAGTAGAGTTACGAAGAGCGGTTTGGTGCTTTGTGAACTCCACCCGACTGTGCCTCCGGTAAGATGAGGCCGTGACTTACAATAGAAAATTAATAAAAGAGAGCTATGTGAAAGAGAAACAGAAAGAGAAAATAAATGAGAAACGAGAAGTAAACGAAAATAGAAATGAGTAAAGAGAAAATAAATGAGACGAGAAGTGTGTAAGGAAAGAATTAAGAAAAAGAGTTACGGGGATAGATGAGTAGAGGATTTACTTACTGAGCATTATTTTTGTGCTCACCCCGTTGTTTTTCTTTGTGTTTACAGGATCTAGGTGAGGACGCGGTCGGATTGGCGTCGGCAAGCGAGGAGCAATAGCTACACTGTCCACTATTTTTGATAACTTTTTTGTAAAATGTATATATGTACTAAAAGAAAAAAAAATTGGGCCCATCTACTTTTGTTGATATAAATGTATTTTACTTTATGTATTTCTATGAGTATCCTAGTATAAAGGAGTTATTACATCTTTCTTCTTCTTAGGCTGCTCACTAAAGGCGGCGTGCATGTGGGGAAAATTCTTGTCACGCACGGTTCCCCATCGCAACAACCTTTTCTTCCTTTTATCTTTTTACACTTCTTTGACTAAAATTCAGATTTGGAACTTTTTAATATTCTCATTTCTTTCTATTTAATCTTTAACATTCTTTAGCACTTTTTCATGCTCTTAGGAATATGTATGCATGTAGATGGTTTCATGCTTATACTTCTTTCTAAATTCACATGTTTAAATGCAATTATGCAATATGGAATGCAAACATGCCATTCTCTACCATCTACAAACTCATCTCAATGTAACACATAATCATACTCATATAAACACTTCTCTTTGACATTTCATCAAAAAACTTATGTGCACAAAGTAACTCTAATTTGGCTAGATTTCTATCTCTTTTCTAAGCCACCAAAATTTGGGAATTAAACCCTCCATATTCAACATCAAATCTGCCCAAAATAGACACTCCAACTCTTCCAAATTTCATCCAAACATTCATCAAACATCCAATACACCAACACAAATACTCATGGATAAGTTATAATCATCATTCAACACCAAATCCATCAACAATTTTTACATATAAGACATATGTGTACATAAAAGAAATTCTCTACACCATAACTTAAATCATACTTAGGGTAGGATTTACTTACCTTATATAAGAGCAATCCAACACTTTGAAAACCTTCTTTGATCCAACTCGCTTTCTCTTAAATCCTATGAACATAAATCATCAAAATTCAACACTTTAAAAATTAAAACTCACTTTTTAGTGCAAGGATCTTACCTAAAGATGCTTGGGATTGAAAATTCACTCAAAAGTACCCAAAAATCTATGAATTTCCTTTGAAGAAAAATTGAAGAACTTGAGAGAATATGGAGGTGAAAGTGGCGTATATATATATATATATTCCCATTTTGCCCTTGCACTTTCTTTAAAATTCCATCTATGTCCCTTAGTCAATTACCATAATGCCCTCATATTTATTGCATTCTCCATGAAATTCTATCTCTTTTCACTCCTCACTTTTCAACTAATTTTGAGTGAAAAGACCATTTTACCCTCAATGCAAGTTTAAGCAATTTTCTTCATATTTTCTCAAAATAACTTTAACAAAAAATCAACTAAGGGTATAAGAACATAAATTAAATTACATACCTCCATGTGGTCGTTACATTAACAGATTGCCTTCACCAGTGTTGAAGTTTAAATCCCTTTATAATGAGATATTCAAATGTTGTCCACTGCCTACTTGTAGTTTCTCACCTCCTCCATAATTTTTGCTAATGTCCAGATGACTAAGATCAGATGTTATATGGCTGGTTGCTCCCAAGTCAATGTACCAGGATGGATCAGACACAGTAGTTGGCTGAGCAAAATAGGAATTAGACCAGCATGCCTAGTTGACAACAAAGTATCAGATCCTTCTTGATTCACAGTCTCATTTGTTCCTAACTTTTGACTTTGTAAAGCAATGTTGTCTTTAGAGAATTGAGCCACCATTGCTTGTTCTGCTCCAGCAAAATTTGAAGCACCAGGACCAGTGTTATGATTCTGAGCTGTAATATCTCATTAGGCAAGTATTCACTGAGTATCTTATAGAGAAAATCTAGAGAATTGCTAGCTTAAAAAAGGGTGTTCATCTAAAATTTTTATCCTTAATCCAGTTATAACATACTATTACACAATGACTATTTCTCACATATATAAATCCACATTAATTCCTCACTGAGACAGTGTGTGCAATCCTCTTGCCAGCTTGACGTCTCCCGACCACTACAATCTAACACCTGCAAAATAAAGAAAGCAACGGGGTGAGCAATGAATGCTCGGTAAGTAAACCAAATCTAACTATGCTCTTACTTCGATGTCCCTATTTTCACTATACTGCCTCTAAATTTCTGCTTGTTTTCTCTCTTTATTCTCAAGTGTACTACTTAGCAGGCTTCTATTGTTCTCAAATCTTTCTAAATCCTTCTAGTGTTGTGCTATTCTTTATCATTTTATTTCTCTTCTCTACTAGATTATAACTTTCTATTTCTTTCTCTACTCAACAAATTGCTAAGTTTCCTTACTATTTGTCATTTTTCTAATTTCTGTTCTTTTCTAGCATGTATCTAATTTTTGTTCTTTTTTTGTATATCTCTAATTTTTTTTCTATTCTCGTAGGCTTATATTTTCTTTTCTTCTCTATTCTTATGGGTTCCTATTTTCTTTTCTTCTCTATTCTTATGGGTTTCTATTTTCTTTTCTTCTCTATTATCACGGACTTCTATTTTCTTTTCTTAGCTATTCTCATGGACTTCTATTTTCTTTTCTTCTCTATTCTCACGGGCTTCTATTTTCTTTTCTTGGCTAGTCAGACACGCAATAATAAAATAAACTCTTTAATCTATGCATAAATGCATAAGATGCAATGCACATAAAATGTCTAATGCATATGCAAATGATCATGTTTATATTCTTTTTGAAAATTCTTTTCTAATTCTTTCTGAAATTCTTTTCCTTTCTTTTGAAATTCTTTTTGTTTTCTATTTCTTATTCTATTTTTCTTTCTTTATGAAATTCTTTCTGTTTTCTATTTCTTATTCTATTTTTCTTTCTTTATGAAATTCTTTTTGTTTTCTATTTCTTATTCTATTTTTCTTTCTTTATGAAATTCTTTCTGTTTTCTATTTCTTATTCTATTTTTCTTTCTTTCTGAAACTCTTTCTGTTTTTTGTTCTGGTTTGCCGATCGGACTAGCCTGAGGCATGGATTTGGAACCCTGGCCGTGTGAGCGTATTCTGAAATGCTTTCTGGGTACATTCCTCATACACATGCACTTCTAGCAGACTGTACAATTCTGTTTTCTATTCTGAGGCTTCTCACTGATGGCCGCATGCATGTGGGAAACTTCTGCATCTTTGTTGCCACTAGCTAACGCTGCTAATGCTCACAGGTTCTCCATCGCAACAACCCTCTAAAAACATGCTCTATAAATATGTAAAATAACTAGCTAGACATTTTCCAATAATTTTAAAATTTCTGAAATATATGCTATGCTATGCCATGCATTTATATGCTATCTATGCATGATCCCAAAATATGTGTCTGACTCTGGCATGTATTCTATTAATTTTAAGGCTTTTATTTCTATACTTTCTAGAAAGCCCAAAGTTCTATTCTAGTAACACGCTTAAATTAAACATTTTCTATTTTATTCTTTATTTCTGAATTCTATGCATCGTGTATATGTACGTGATTCTATAATTTTTACATAATTATGTAATTCATCAATTCTATCATGCTATGTAAAATGTTACATGTACATAATTACATTGTCTCTCACAAATTCTACTCTCTAATATTTTCTAATGTAACAAACATGCCTTGTATAACTATCTAAATACAAATCTTAATGCCATAAATTTTCATTCTCTTAACATGACCATCAACATTATTATACATGCCCTTCTTTCTTCTTTTCTTTTGGCTACATTCTATACATTAATCTATATTGCCATATTAATCATTGTAAATTCAATCTAACGTATGGCACAACATATATACTTTGGCTAAATTCTAATTTCTTTCTAACATTCTTAACTAAACTTTTGGCCAATAAAACATATTCTCAAGATCTTCTAGCACAATTCTATAACTTGTAATATTTAATAAGGCATGAAAACTATACTTATACCAATCAATTTCTAAAATAGTCATGTATTTAATACATAAACTAAACTTCTATTTCCTTGATGTTTCTTTGATATTTATACTTGGGAAAGCTTTTTTATTATTTTATACAATAAAATCACTTATTACATATTGTTTATAACCAATGTCAAACAAGAAACAACAATACACTCTTTTGGCCAAGCCATTCTTTGAATGATCTTTCTAATTTCAAGCATACAAGCTTGACAATTTATTGTGGCATATTGTAATATTATAATATAATCACCCATCTTTTACTATCATCAATATTACACTATTGCAACAATTTAATATGCAATTCTTGCCATCACTTTTCAAAACTCATAATTCAATGACTAAATACAATTTGCCATTCAAACTAATGCTAAAAGTTTAAGCAACTTGAACCATGCACTAAAGGCTATTCATTTCGTTGAACTAACATGGCCAAGTGTTATTCTAAATTTTGGCATAACAAAATGCACTGCTGATTACTAAAACTTACACTTGGTTAAGCCAAACATAACCTTTCAACTCCAATTCTTTCCTTTCTCTAACAATTTCTTGAATAAGATTTAACAAACTCATGCTTTCATTTCTCTTTGAATTCTCATCAACCATTTCACATGCACATGCAAATACTTAGTTGGCCACACTTCTACATCTCACCAAATCCACCAAAATTGGAGCAAAAACTCACCAAACTTAACTTCAAATCTGGCCGGATTTAACACTTCCAAATTCCAACATCAACTTATCAAAATTTCATCCAAAGTTCAACCAAAACATCACATCTACATAACTACTCATCTTGGCTGCACTTCTACACATTATTCTCCATCAAACAAGCATCTAAACAGCCAATACTTCTTATCATACATCATACACAAACACTCAAGAATCAACTTACACATATACTACTCAAATTAAAGCTTAGATTGGGTTTACTTACCTTTTTCTTGCAAGAATCCTTTTCTTTTCTTCCTTTGCTCACTTTCTCCATTGATTCATGCTGAAACACATAAATTCATGGGAACTCATACTTATAAAACACAAATCACAAACTTTTGCTAAAATTCTTACCTTAGAAAGCCACAAAATGAACATATATTCACTTAGGCATGAATTCTCATGTAATTCTCTTGGAAGACTTTGAAGAAATGGAGGAGAAATGGGGGAAGAAGGTGGCATGCTCAAGGGATGAGAATGGCTAGGGTTTTGTCAATTGAAGCCTTATAACTAATATATATACCTTTGCACTTTTATGATAATTCCAATTATGCCATACGTGCATTTACCGATATCCCCTCACTTTCAATGGATTTAACACATGTTCTTGGTCATTTTCACTCCTTACGTTTTCATCTAGTTGTGAATGAAAAGACCATTTTACCCTTATTCCTTAATTTCTTTCTATTACTTTACAAACACGTATTTATGTCGACATCACACCACGTGTATTTTCCATTATCTTTCTACCACTCTATTCTCATGGCTAGCACACTTAATACATTATATTTATCATACTCACTTTTCACTTGAACACGTGATTCTATGTTAAATGACCATTTTGCCCCTATTGAAACTTTTATGGAATTCCTCTATAAAACTAGTTAAATATTTTCACTATGACTATAAAATAATCCCTACCATATTTCTGAATGTGGGTATTACATGAGCTCCTTGATAATACAGGTTGAATCTGTGATAACATTGTATGGCAGTATGTCCTGGTTTACTACAGACTTGGTGGATAACTTTGTTTCTGACAAAAATTTTCTTCTTTCCTCTTCCTTTGCCAGACCTATTTGGTTCTTGGAATGTAGTGTAAGCAGCAAGGACACCTTTTTCCTGTGGATAGTTCATTAAGGAACCAGAACTTCCATATAGAATTGATTGACTAAATTTACTGCTACCATTGTACCCCAGAAAATTGATGTTAGGACAAACCACATCATCAAAATTGTTCATACTGATTTCACCTTTTTTTATGTTAGACTAAAGTAAGACTGTTGGCTTTGCCAAGTAAGCAAAGTGCTCATGTGAATTTCCATATGCAGTAATGTGTCTCTTATTAGAGTAGGTGCCCTAGAGCCAATCAATTATTGTAAAATTGACTATGTAATAAATGTTTATTTATCAATAAAAGGCATATTCTACTATAGCATGTAAATCATATTATATGTATTGATATATGTGTAAGTAATTGATTTACCATACGCAGCGAAAAAACAAAAAACTCAATCCGTAAATCAATCACCTTTCTTTGCCTTGATCCGAGTATAGATTATACTGTTTACATGTTTATAAACAAAAATCTATATAAAGTAAATCCATTCAAGGATTAGAATACTTAGGTATGTTTGGAGGCTCCTTCGAATATCTCTGATTTCGGACAGGGGAACACTGTTCACAGTTCTGTTCATGATACTATTCACAGTACTGTTCAACATTTACTATTCATGGTTACTATTCATGCATTGTGTCGCAGCATTGTTCACCGTCTACTGTTCACAGTTACTATTTACCATCTACTGTTCACGTGATTTTTTGCCAATCGATCCAAAGTAGGATCGCACTCATGGAAGTCTACACAAAGATAATCTGAAGAACCCTTGATTATTCTGTTAGAACAGTCAAGGGCTTCAAGAATCAAGAAAGAAGAAAAAGAAAAGTTTTCTTCTTGAGAGAGAGAGAGATGGGGTGGCTAGGGTTTTAATTGAATGAATAATTCTCTCATATTTTAATTTTAAGTTGCACTTATATAGTGCAACAATAAAAACCCTATTCCACTTAGGAATAGCCATGAGCTCCAACCCTAGTTCACCCTTGCAACCAAACACACCCTTTATGGTATTTTAATTAATTAATTATTATTATAATTAAAATCAATTAATATATAATAATATATTAACATTCAATTAATAATAATAATTCATTTAAATATATACATAGATATATTTAAATATAATCTCACTAATTTAATTTTAATATTAAAATTAAATACAGGCAACAACCTTAGCAAATTTAATTGCACTGTGAGATTACCAAAATACCTTTTCGTCCTAAAAGACGAAAATACCCTTCTCACATATTGATTCTTAAATTATCTTCTAAGTGTGTGACCTATAGGCTTCTTATCATATCGGCAGTGAGTAGTATCGCGATTAACACCAATTAATCGTCTCACTACACACAAGCCAAGATTGGCCCCTGGCCAAGATTGGCCCCTAGCAAGGCATCATGGCCACCCGATAGATTCGGATTCACCGAAACAGCAGCCTGCCAACGATATGGTTACCGTGCAATCAAATCATTTCATCCACTGTTATCTCATCGAGACTAAGGTACAGAAATAGTGTCAACCTCAGATATCATCGACATGTTTGTATTCAGTTATTGGACCAATGACAGGAATATTAAATTGGATTGAGCATCAACTCAATCCCACTTTGGCCTCAGATTTAGTGTCATTGCCATTTACTGAATTACCCAGTGAGATAACTTCTCTCGTACCCAAGAGTGATGAATCCTTTGTCGATCCACCATAGTCTCGATACACTTCTCAATGTAGCCAATCACTACTGTATTGATAGCTCTGAATAGAACTACGTTGGGCTAGTGTCAAACTACACCAATTGGTGCACAAGGCGCTCTGGTGATCTCAAGTCTAACAATATGGTGGTGCATGTGATCCTTAGACTTGAGATCACCAGAGCGCCTTGTGCACCAATTGGTGTAGTTTGACACTAGCCCAATGTAGTTCTATTCAAAGCTATCAATACGGTAGTGATTGGCTACATTGAGAAGTGTATCGAGACGATGTGGATCAAAAAAGGATTCATCACTCTTGGGTACGGGAGAAGTTATCTCACTGGGTAATTCAGTAAATGACAATGACACTAAATCTGTGGCCATAGTGGGATTAAGTTGATGCTCAATCCAATTTAATATTCCTGTCATTGGTCCATGTAACGTTCACATCGAGGTACGTAGCTTTACTTATGCCCTAATACCCTTAGTTGAATTTTGTTAAAGTTATCTTGAAAAAGTGTGAAGAAAATCCCTTAAATTGTCATTAGGGATAAAATGGTATTTTCACTCATAATTAGTTGAAAAAGTGGGGAGTGAAAAGAGATAGAATTTCATGGAGAATGCAATAAAAATGAGGGCATTATGGTAATTGACTAAGGGACATAGATGGAATTTCATAGAAAGTGCAAGGGTAAAATGGGAAATTATAAATAATATTTTGTTATATCAAGAGTTGAAGAATGAAACCCTAGCCATTCTTCCTCCACTTTCACGCCACCTTCATCCCCAAATTCTCTCAATTTCTTCAATTCTTTTTCAAGGGAAATTCATAGATTTTGGGTTATTTTTAGTGGAATTTCAATCCCAAGCATCCTTAGGTAAGATCCTTGCACTAAGAAGTGAGTTTTAATTTTTAAAGTGTTGAATTTTGATGGTTTGTGCTAATAGGATTTAAGAGAAAGAGAGTTGGATCAAAGAAGAGTATTAAAGTGTTGGATTGCTCACATCTAAGATAAGTAAATCCTACCCTAGTTATGATTGAAGAAATATTGTGTAGAGAATTTTTTTTATGCATATATGTGTTTTATATGAAGAATTGTTGATGGATTCAATGTTGAATGATGGTTAGAACTTATCCGTGAGAAGTAGTGTTTGTGTATTTGATGTTTGATGAGAGTTTGGATGAATTATGGAAGAATTGGAGTAGAAATTATGGAGTGTGCAATTTGGACAGGTTTGGCATTAATCTTGGAAGATTTTGTTCCAAATTTTGGTGGCTTAGAAAAGAAGTGTAGCCAATTTAGAGCTTAGATGTGCACATAAGTTGTTTGATGAAATGTCAAAGAGAAGTGCATATATGAGTATGGTTATGTGTTATTTTGAGATGAGCTAGTAGATGGTAGAGAATGACATGTTTGCATTCCATATTGCATTATTGCATCTAAACATGTGAATTTAGAAAGAATTACAAGCATGAACCCATCTACATGCATACATACTCATAAGAGCATGAAAAAGCATTAAAGAACATTAAAGAGTAAATAGAAAGAAAAAAGAATATTAAAGAAATTCAAATCTGAATTTTTATTTAAAGAAGTGTAACAATATAAAAGAAGAGAAGGTTGTTGCGATGGGGAACTCGTGAGTGACATAGCCCCGCATGCACACCGCCTTTAGTGAGCGGCCTCAAAATTCAGAAGGAAGAATTGTACAATCCGTTAGAAGTGCATGTGGATGAGGACTGTACGTAGAATTAGAGAATACACTCACACGGCTAGGGCTCCAAATCCATGCCTCAACTGAGTCCGATCGGCAAGAAAGAAAGAAAGAATAGAAAGAAAGAAAGAAATAAGAGAAAGAAAAAAAGAAAGAAAAAGAAAAAGAAATAAGAAAGAAAAAAAAAAAGAAAGAAAGAAAGAATAGAAAGAAAGAATAGAAAGAAAGAAAGAATAGAAAGAATAGAAAAGAAAGAAAAGAATGGAAAGAAAGAAATACAGAGAAAAGAATCAGAAAACAGAATAAGAAAAATAGAAAAGAAAATGCACATTCTATGCATTTGTGCATTTGCATCATACCTATGCATGATACCATGCCTATTATCATGAGTAGTGAGAAATTAGAAATTGAGAAAGAAGCAGAGAAAAAACAGAGAAAGAATAGAGAAAGAACAGAGAAAGAATAGAGAAGAATAAAGAAGTGTGATGTAAGGAAAGAAATTCAGCATTTAAGCAACGGAGAGAGAAGGGTAGCATAGTAGGTTAACTTACTGAGCAACTAGTGTTCACCCCGTTGTTTTCAATGTTTTTACAAGTAGTAGGTGAGATGTGATTGTTCGGAATGTCAAGAAGTATAAGGGTTTGGCAACACTGTCGAGTTACTATTTTGTCACTTTATTATATTATGTAAAGATTTGTATATAAAGAAAAATTAGATATGGGCCCATTATTTCATACTCATCTATGTATATATATTTTCTTATAATGCTGTTTATTTTCTGAGCATAGTACCTAGAGAGAAAGTATTACATTTTAGTAACTGAATACAAACATGTCGAGGATATCTGAGGTTGAAACTATTTCTGTACCTCAATCTTTATGAGATAACAGTTGATGAAAGGATTTGATTGCATGGTAACCATACCGTTGACAGTCTGCGGTTTCATTGAATCTGAATCTATCGGGTGGCCATGATGCCTTGCTAGGGGCCAATCTTGGTATGTGTGTAGTTAGACGATTAATTGGTGTTAATCGCGATACTACACACTGCCGATATGATGAGGAGCCTACGGGTCATACACTTAGAAGATAATTTAATAATCAATTTGTGAGAAGGGTATTTTCGTCTTTCAAGACGAAAGGGTATTTTGGTAATCTCACAGTGTAATTGAATTTGCTGAGGTTGTTGCCTATATTTAATTTTAATATTAAAATTAAATTAATGAGATTATATTTAAATATATATCTCTGTATATATTTAAATGAATTATTATTATTAAATAAATGTTAATATGTTATTATATATTAATTGATTTGAATTATAATAATTAATTAATTAATTAAAATACCATAAACAGTGAGTTTGATTGCAAGGGTGAACTAGGGTTGGAGCCTATGGCTATTCCTAAGTGGAATAGGGTTTTAATTGTTGCACTATATAAGTGCAACTTAAAATTAAAACAAAGAGAATTATTCATTCAATTAAAACCCTAGCCACCCTATATCTCTCTCTCTCAAGAAGAAAATTTTTCTTGTTCTTCTTTCTTGATTCTTGAAGTCATTGATTGTTTTAGCAAAATAATCAAGGGTTCTGCGGATTATCTTCGTGTGAACTTCCGTGAGTGAGATCCTACTTTAGATCGATTGGCGAAAAATCACATGAATAGTAATCGTGAACAGTGTTCCTATCCAAAATCAGAGATATTCGAAGGAGCCTCCAAACGTACGTAAGTATTCTAATCCTTGAATGGAGTTACATTATACAGATTTTGGTTTATAAACATGTAAACGGTATAATCTATACTGGGATCTAGGCAAAGAAAGGTAATTGATTTACCGATTGAATTTTTGTTTTCTGCTGTGTATGGTAGATGAATTACTTACAGTGGTATCAGAGCCTCGGGTATTAGATTATATTGTTTAATTGATGTTTCATAACATGTATATTTGTTTGATAACATGTTATTGCATGATTTGAAGTGTTTTTAAATCTGGAAAAATTTTGTATGTTGAATGTCTTAATTAATCAATTGATTAAATAATGTGTTGATTGAATGTGTATTGGTTGGTTGGTGTCCTGGTCGAATGTTTAAGCATTCGATTTGATTTGGATCCGTGTCATTATGTGAAAAAATTGCAAAAGACGTTACTATGCTTGATTCACTGTTTTGGCGAAATAACACTTCACCGCGGCGAGATGCAAAAACTGAATCTGGCCGCCGCAAAATAAAACTTCGCCGCGGAGAAATTCCAGAAAAGTGGATCTAGCCATGGCAAAATAAAACTTCGCCATGGCGAAATAAAACTTCGCCATGGCATAAATCTCTCTAGAACAATTTGTGTTTTTTGGAAGTTCACGATCGCGGCGGCAAAATAAAACTTCGTCGCAGTGACCATGTGTGCATGAACTTCGCTAGGGCGAAGAATTTCTTCACCGCAACAAGAAAACTACTGTTCTGTTTTTGCTTTCCGTTTTTCACACAGGGACTAAATTATAGTTTTTTGAACCTTTAAAGCCAATATTTATTCTGCACGTTTAAGGTGGTAACTTGATAATTCAACCCACCCAATTCAAAAATTGATTTTTTTTTTAATGTATGCAATGTTCTTGTTTGATAATTACATGGTGCCCGATACATGAGCCTTAGACCTATTGTTTATTGGGTTTTTTGTAATTTTTTATAAACAAGTAGGACCTGCGTGTCCTGCCTCTCTCTCTTAAATCTCCAGGTATTTCTTCTCCTCATCTCATTCCCCTCGTATGTAATGCGAGGTTTCTATTTTATTGATGTAAATTAGAATAGGTTTTTTATTATAAACTTATTTGTAATGATCGTGAAGAAGAAACGAAGGAGCTATGAAGAGGAATAACTTGAAGATCCAAGATTTATTTTTAAACCCTAGGTTGACCCACCGATTCCTCTAGGCTCGAGGAAATTGGTTTTAATGGGCCATGTACCAACACGTTTAATTTTTTGTTTAGAATGCATGCTAAGGTTGAATGTTCAATAACATGCCAAACAATGTCATTCTAACAAAGATAATAATCTGATGAGACATTAAATAAAAACCCTCAAATAAGATAGCTAAGTCACGTATACCTTCCATCACCATGGTTTTAATCAAACCACTGTTCGTCGGAACCTTGTTCGCCATAGCAAAGGGTACACTTCTTCTAGTGGGAGGTTAAAATTCATTGGAGTTTTCCTTAATGATGATGAGTCGACTTAAAATGACAGTTTTGCTTGTTCGCCACAACAAAGGTTGGTAAACACGTCATAGGCATAGTAGAGAAGTACCCATGTTGAGTGTACATGGTGACATATAGTGTCCACTCTATTGATACTGGGAATCACACTTGAGGACAATGGCTAGGCCGTTGGATTGTGTGATTGGCTTGTTGGCTTACTTTACATTTAAGGTTGGTAGTGGGAGCTATCAACTGGTGTGGATTAAGTTTGTTGGCCAACCTAATCAACCCATTTTGGCTTCTTCGCCACAAAGAAGGTTTGAAATGGGCCAAATGGGATCTCAGTCCATTAGGAAAGCCAACGGTCTTTCCCGAGTTAATAGTGAGGGCTATTGGCTTGAGGAAAATAGTGGGAGTGTTTTTTAATAAAAGACCATATTAAGAAATAATAAACATTTTATTGACTTTACTTTTCTAAATTGTAGATTCACTTAAAAATGAGCATTATGAACCTGCAACCGATAATCTAGAAAGAAAACAGGTTGGATGGATCCAATTTCTCGAATTGCTATCGTAATTTTCAGATTATACTTAAGTCCGAAAAGAAATTGTATATCCTTGATAAGCCATACATGGCTGGGCCTGATCTTGATGCCACTCAAGAAGTAAAAGATACTTATCAAAAGTTCCTTGATGATGTTGATGGTGTTTAATGCTTGATGTTATCATCAATGACACCACTGATGCAAAAGCAGCATGAGAATATGGACACTGCTGCCATCATTCTACACCTTAGGAGCTTTATGAAGGGAATGCTCGACATAAGAGGTACATAGTATCAAAAGCACTGTTTGGAAGTCGCTTGACCGAGAGAGCCCAAGTGGGCCCTCATGTGCTCAAAATAATCCAGCACATTGAGAGGCTTGAGACTTCGGGGTTTGAGTTGGATGCAAAATTACAAGTGGATTTAATTCTGCAATCCTTGCCTAACTCTTATGCATCGTTCATAATGAACTTCAATATGAACGCTATGGTGAAAACCCTGCAGGAGCTTTTGAACATGCTAAGGATTGCAGAGCAAGACTTGAAGAAGTCCAAGCCTGTTTTACTGGTAGCTACCAGTAAAGGAAAGGGTGAGGGCAAGGGAAAGGCCACGGCCAATCCCAAGCCCAAGCCTAAGCCTAAGCCTAAAGGACAGGATGCTCTCAAGCCTGTAGGTGGCATTAGTAAAGGTAGGAAGGTAGTCTGCTTCTATTGTGGCAAGCCTGGCCACTAGAGGAAGCACTACAAGGCTTTCCTCGCAAACAAGAAGAAGTCAGATGCTTTGACTTTAGGTATGTTTATGATTGAGATTAACTTCTCTCCTTCAACATCTTGGGTCATTGACACAGGATGTGGTACTCACATTTATACTGATGTGTAGGGACTAAGGCAAAGTAGATTTCTTGCCAAGGGAGAAGTGGACCTACGAGTTTGAAATGGAGCACATGTGGCTGCATTAGCTATAGGGACTTAATTTTTTGTCATTGCCTTCGGGCTTATTGTTAGAACTCAAAGATTATTATTTTGTACCTGCGATTTCTAGAAACATTATTTCAGTATCCGCTTTGGATAATATAGCATATCGTTTTGAGATTTCTAATGGATTGTTGTCCTTTAGTTTGAATGGTATTCTATTTGGAATTGCAAGGTTATATAATGGATTATATGTTCTTGATTTGAACAATTAGGATATTCTCAACTTTGAAACTAAGAAAGCTAAACATAGCGAACAAAAAGATACATACCTCTGGCATTGTAGATTGGGTCATATTAATCAGACCCGCATTGTAAAACTTCAAAGGGATGGAGTTTTGGACCCTTTTGACTTCCAGTCATTTGAGGTATGTGAGTCATGCCTTTTAGGCAAGATGACCAAGTCACCTTTCACAGGACAAAGTGAAAGGGCTACTGAACTATTAGGCATCATCCATAGTGATGTATGTGGTCCACTAACAATTGAAGTCAAAGGTGGATATTCCTACTTCATCACATTTACTGATGATTTCAGTAGATATGGTTATATCTATCTCATGAGACATAAATCTGAAGTCTTTGATAAGTTCAAAGAATTCAGGAATGAAGTACAGAATATGTTGGGCAAAAGTATTAAAGCTCTTCGGTCGGATCGAGGAGGTGAATACTTAAGCTCAGGGTTTTCTGAATACCTAAAGGAATGTGAGATAGTATCACAACTCACCCCTTGGTATACATCCCAACACAATTGAGTGTCTGAAATGAGGAATAGGACCTTACTTGACAATGTTAGGTCCATGATGAGTTTTAGTGATTTACGTGCATCATTCTAGGGTTATGCCCTAGAGATTGCAACTCACATTTTGAACTGTGTACCGTCAAATTCTATAGACAAGACTCCACTTGAACTATGAAATGGGCGAAAGTCCAATTTGTCTTATATAAGGATTTGGGGTTGCGAAGCTTATATCGAGAAATTGACTTCGAACAAGCTGGGCCTAAAATCCTACAAATGTATATTTGTGGGGTATCCTAAAGAGACCAAAGGATATTATTTCTACCATCCATAAGAGCGCAAAATTTTTATTGCTCGTATAGGTGTCTTCCAAGAAAAGGAATTTTTTCTAAGAAGTACTAGTAGGAGAAAAGTAAAACTCAATGAAGTTCTAGAGCCATAAGATATACTAGACGAAGGACAGGAAGATGTGCCATAAGCAGTGGTTGAACATCAAGAGGAGGTTACTCAACAACTTGTGGATCAAGGTGAACCACTTCAAGTAGCATAGGAGCTATGTAGATCTGGAAGAGTACGCCATGAGCCTGAGAGATACGGTTGTCTCGTGACTCAACGTGGTGATGTACTTGTCTACCAAGACGATGAACCCAGAACTTACGAATCGCTATATCGGATCCAGATTTTGTTAAATGGCTTGAAGCCATAAAATCTGAGATGGAATCCATGTACCAGAACCAAGTATGGTTTCTGGTGGAACCACCTGAAGGGGTAAAACCCATAGGGTATAAATGGGTCTTCAAGAAGAAAACTGACATGGATGGTAAGGTGCACACTTATAAAGCACGACTGGTTGCCAAAGATTTCAAACAAATTCATGGTATTGACTATGAGGAAACCTTTTCACCGATTTCCATGATTAAATCCATCCGGATTATGCTTACGATTGCTGTATATCATGATTATGAGATTTGGCAAATGGATGTCAAAACGGCTTTCCTGAATGGAAACCTTGAAGAGGATATGTATATGACACAACCCGATGGCTTCATTCTTGATGGGCAAGATGAGAAGGTATGCAAGTTGCAGAGATCCATTTATGGACTCAAGCAAGATTCAAGGAACTAGGACATTCGTTTTGATGAAACTGTAAAAGAATTCGGTTTTATCAACAACGAAGATGAGCCCTTTGTTTACAAGAAAGTGAGTGGGAGAGCAGCGACATTCCTAGTGTTTTATGTCGATGACATACTTCTGATCGGGAATGATATGTTAGAGTAGATGCCCTAGAGCCAAGCAATTATTGTAGAATTGACTTTTTGTAATAATGTTCATTGATCAATAAAAGGCGTTTTAATACTATATCGCGTAAATCATCATTGTATGTATTGATATATGTTTTTAGAATGGTAGAACTGTGACGAGGGTATCAAGTGTTTCAAATCTTGATAGTGAGAACCCTATGAGCACATATGGTGGCCATTCTAAAAACGTCTGTAGCCCCAGTATTATTCTTAAGTAAGGGCACAGATAATACGGTAAGGCCATCATAGTGTTGAACGACCCTGTCAAAAGGCAGTGAGTGATCTCACTTTTCAAGGTTATTTGGTGACAACCTGGTGCAATACATGGGTGCTTGCTGTAGGCAAGTTCACTGGACTGACCCACCAGAGGATTCCATATGGATGGTAACCCCAGTGTCTATGGAACAAATCCTCTAACGAATGGTGGTGCATGTGATCCTTAGACTTGAGATCACCAGAACGCCTTGTGCACCGATTGGTGTAGTTTGACACTAGCCTAACGCAGTTCTATTCATAGCTGTCAATACGGTGCTGATTGGCTACATCAAGGAGTGTATCAAGATTATGGTGGATAGACAGAGGATTCATCACTCCTGGGTATGGGAGAAGTTATCTCACAACGCAATTCAGTAAATGGCAATGACACTAAAACTGTGGCCACGGTGGGATTGAGTTGTTGCTCTATCCGATTTATAATACGGGTCATTGGTCCGATGGCGAATACACAATATCGAGTAACCGAAGGTTGACACTATTTCTATGCCTCGGTCTCATCGAGATAACGTATGATGAAAGGATCGAATTGTACAGTAACCATATCGTTGACAGGTAGCTACTTTGCTGAATCCGAATATATCGGGTGGGCATGATGCCTTGCTAGAGGCCAATCTTGGTCTGTGTTTAGTGAGACGATTAATTGGTGTTAATCGCGATACTACACTATTCCGATAAGATGAGGAGCCTATGGGTAACACACATAGAAGATAATTTAAGAGCCAGAAAGAAAGAATAGTGTTTTCGTCTTTTTAGGTGAAAGGGTATTTTGGTAATTTCACAGTGCAATTAAATTTGCTGAGGTCGTAGCCTTTATTTAATTTGTTAGAAAAATTAAATAAGTGAGATTACATTTAAATATGTGCTCGCATACATTTAAATAAATTATCATTATTGTTAAATATTAATATATATTAATTGATTTTAATTGAGATAATGATAAACAAAAATTAAAATATCTAAATGGGAGTGTTTGGAAACAAGGAGTGTTTGGGTTGGGGCCCAAGCCTATTCCGTAAGGGAATAGGGCAATTAAACTTGCATTATAAAAGTAAAAGTTTAATTGAGAGATAGGAGATTCATTCATTTCATTTTTCAAAGAAAAGAGAAAAAGCTATAGCACCCAAAACACTCTCTCACGCCATATTCGGGTTTTGGTTTTAAATCAAATACTCTTCATTTCTTCTTTGTTCTTAAGGCTAAAGAGGATCTAGCAAATCCCTCTTTAGTTTCTTGCAATTATCTTCGTGTGGACTACATCGGTTTAAGCCTACACTTGGGTCGGTAACAAAAATATGTTCAGAGACAAAGTTGGAGGAGCCTCCAAACATACGTATAATTTCTTAAACTCTAAACTAATTTTTCTGTAGATTCTTATTTTGATATAAACTGTAAATTTGTGCCCTGATCTTAGTTCTATGGAACGATCCATGTTGTTATTAATTTTTGTTTTCCGCTGTATCAATGGATCGTTTCCTAACATGATATACCGAATTTGCAGTCGGTAAAGACTTGGTTATCCAAGTGTTTCTCCATGAAAGACTTAGGAGAAGCAAACTACATCCTTGGAATAATGATCTATCGAGATAGATCACGTAGGTTGCTTGGCCTAAGTCAGAGTACATACATTGACAAGGTACTGAAGAGATTCAGTATGGAAGAATCCAAGAAGGGATTTCTTCTGATGTGACATGGTGTCTATCTCTCTAAGGATATGTGTCCTAAAACACACGATGAGAGAGATAGAATGAAAAGGATCCCATATTTGTCAACAATTGGATCCATCATGTATATCATGTTATGTGCTCGGATTGATGTCTCATGTGCGTTACGCACTTGTAATAGATATCAATCAGATCTAGGTAAGCGTCACTGCATAGCTATCAAGAACATCCTTAAGTACCTGAAGAGGAATAAGGACATGTTCTTGGTGTATAGAGGGGAAGATGAGCTCACTGTAAGAGGATACAATGATGCTAGTTTCCGAATAGATAAAGATGATTATCGATCGCAATTAGGGTTTGTATTTTGTCTTAATAGGGGTGCAGTGAGCTGGAAGAGCTCCAAGCAAAGCACTGTAGCGGACTCTACAATGGAGGCTAAGTATATTGCCTTATTCGATGCGACTAAGAAGGCAGTCTGGATTAAGAAGTTCATCACCGAACTTAGTGTGGTTTCCATGATTGTTGATCTGATATATGTCTATTGTGACAACAATGGAGCAATTGCTCAAGCAAAGGAACCACGATCTCACCAAAAGTCCAGACACATACTCAGACGTGTTTATCTCATCAGAGAAATGGTTTAGAGGAAAGATGTACAGATCAGTAAAGTGCATACTGACAACAATATCGCCGATCCACAGATGAAGCCTTTGTCACAGCAGAAGCATGAAAAACACTTAAGGTCATTTGGTATTAAATACATGAATGATTGACTATAGTGCAAGTGGGAGATTGTTATAGTAGGTGCCCTACAGCCAATCAATTATTGTAAAATTGACTCTGTAATAAATGTTTATTTATCAATAAAAGGCATATTCTACTATATCACGTAAATCATATTATATGTTTTGATATATGTCCTTAGGATGGTAAAACCGTGATGAGGGTATCAAGTATTTCAAATCTTGATAGTGAGAACCCTATGATCACATATGGTGGCCATTCTAGAAACGTCTGTAGCCCCGGTATTATTTTGACCAAGGGCACAAATAATATGTTAAGGCTATCATAGTGTTGAACAACCCTGTCGAAAGGTAGTGACTAATCTCATTTGTCAAGGTTGTTTGCCGACAACCTGGTGCAACGCATGGGTGCTTGCTAGAGGCAAGTTCACTAGACAGACCCACTAGAGGATTTCATATGGATGGTAACCCCAGTGTCTATGGAATAAATCCTCTAATGGATGGTGGTGCATGTGATCCTTAGACTTGAGATCACTGAAGCACCTTGTGCACCAATTGGTGTAGTTTGACACTAGCCCAATGTAGTTCTATTCAGAGCTATCAATACGGTAGTGATTGGCTACATTGAGAAGTGTATCGAGACTATGGTGGATCGACAAAGGATTCATCACTCCTGAGTACGGGAGAAGTTATCTCACTGAGTAATTTAGTAAATGGCAATGACACTAAATCTGTGGCCACAGTGGGATTGAGTTGATGCTCAATCCAATTTAATATTCATGTCTTTGGTCCAGTAACTGAATACAAACATGTCGAGGATATCTGAGGTTGACACTATTTCTGTACCTTAGTCTTGATGAGATAACAGTTGATGAAAGGATTTGATTGCACGGTAACCATACCGCTGATAGGCTGCGATTACGTTGAATCTGAATCTATCAGGTGCCCATGATGCCTTGCTAAGGGCCAACCTTGGTCTGTGTGTAGTGAGACGATTAATTGGTGTTAATCGCAATACTACACACTGCCGATATGATGAGGAGCCTACAGGTCACACACTTAGAAGATAATTTAAGAATCAATTTGTGATAATGGTATTTTGGTCTTTCATGACGAAAGGGTATTTTGGTAATCTCATAGTGCAATTAAATTTGCTGAGGTTGTTACCTATATTTAATTTTAATATTAAAATTAAATTAGTGAGATTATATTTAAATATATATCTCTGTACATATTTAAATGAGTTATTATTATTAATTAAATGTTAATATATTATTATATTTTAATTTATTTTAATTATAATAATAATTAATTAATTAAAATACTATAAAGGGTGTGTTTGGTTGCAAGGGTGAACTAGGGTTGGAGCCTATGGCTATTTCTAAGTGGAATAGGGTTTTAATTGTTGCACTATATATGTGCAACTTAAAATTAAAACAAAAAGAATTATTCATTCAATTAAAACCCTAGCCACCCTATCTCTCTCTCTTTCATGAATAAAACTTTTCTTGTTCTTCTTTCTTGATTCTTGAAGCCCTAGATTGTTTTACCAAAATAATCAAGGGTTCTGTAGATCATCTTGGTAGACTTCCGTGAGTGCGATCCTACTTTGGATCAATTGGCAAAAAATCACGTAAACAGTAGATGGTGAACAGTAATCGTGAACAGTAACCATGAACAGTGTTCCTATATGAAATCAGAGATATTCGAAGGAGCCTCCAAACGTACGTAAGTATTCTAATCCTTGAATGGATTTACTTTATACAATTTTTTGTTTATAAGCATGTAAACAGTATACTCTATACTTGGATCTAGGCAAACAAAGGTAATTGATTTATCGATTGAATTTTTGTTTTCCGTTACATATGGTAGATCAATTCCTTACATCTCTCTATACGCATTTCATGCTTGTGTGAGTAAAATTGCACTTCTTGAATAGTCAATCATTCCTAGAGGAAAAAATTGCTGCAATTGCATCATATTCAGGACTAAGGCCATCGAGAATGTAAGCAATTAGGTCTTCTATTGATATATGGACTCCACTGGAATAAAAAGAATCAGAATATTCTTTCATCTTCAAAACATACTCATTTACAGTTAATGACTCCTTTTTTTTTTTTGGACTAAAGTGTATTTCTTAAGTGCATTGTTCTCACTCTAGACTCAATAACAAAGTGATGCTCAAGTGTGCTCCAGATCTCATATGAACTTTGGCAAAAAAATCCTTATCAAAGTTTACCAATTGATCATCAACAAATTAAAAAATTATCAGGTGTAATCAGTCAATCGATTACTCAAAACATGCCATCAACACATAATTTATACAGATTTAACAAAATAACTTGTTATCAATCAAATACATGTTATCAAATATAGATTAAACTATATAATCTGGTACTCGAGGCCCTGATATCACTGTTAGGAATAGATCTACCCAACACAGTGGAAAAACAAAGATGAAAAGGATGAATCGATTCCTTTTATGCCATGATCCAGGTATAGATTATATAGTTTACATGTTAAATAAAAAATCTACATAAAAATAATATCAATCCATTCAAGGATCAGAGATCTTACGCACGTTTGGAAGCTCTTTCAAATGTCTTTGAATTTTTCTTCACTACCGATTCAACGTAGAACCGTACAAACGGTGATCCACACGAAGACAATCCGAAGAACCAGCCCTTGTTTTGCTAGAACAAAGGGGTGGCTTCTAGAATCAAGTTGAATCAAAGAAAAACTTTGATTCACACAAAGGGAAACATGAGAGAGTGAGAGTAAAGAGGTGGCTACCTTTTTCTGTTCAATAATGATTGAATGAATAATGACTGAATATTTTTAACTCAACTTGCACTTATATAGTGCTAGAGTTAAAACCCTATTCCTATATGGAATAGGCATGGGCTCCAACCCTAATCCACCCTTGTGTCCAAACACCCTTGTTATGGTATTTTATATTTAATTAATTATTATTATAATTAAAATCAATTAATATATTTATAAAATATATTAACATTTAATTAATAATAATAATTCATTTAAATATATTCATAAAAATATTTAAATTTTATCTCACTAATTTAATTTTAACATCAAATTAAATACAGGCAACAACCTCAAAAAATTTAATTGCACTATGAGATTACCAAAATACCCTTTCATCCTAAAAGAGAAAAATACCACTTGAACAGAAACGATTATTAAATTATTTTCTAAGTGTGTGACTCGTATGCTCCTTATCACATTAGCAGTGAGTAGTGTCGCGATTAACACCAATTAATCGTCTCACTATACACAGACCAAGATTGACCCTTAGCAAGGCATCATGGCCACCTGATAGATTCGGATTCAGCGAAAAAGCTACCTATCAACGATATGGTCACCGTGCAATCAAATCTTTTCATCATCTGTTATCTCATCGAGACTGAGGTATAGAAATAATGTCAACCTCAGTTACTCTCGATATCTTTGCACTCAGTTACTGGACCAATAACTGGATAAATAAATTGGATTGAGCAACAACTCAATCTCACTATGGCCATAGATTTAGTGTCATTGCCATTTACTGAATTGCATAGTGAGATAACTTCTCCTGTACCTGAGAGTGATGAATCCTTTGTCGATCCACCATAGTCTTGATGCACTCTTTAATGCAATCAATCATTACTGTATTGATAGCTTTGAATAGAACTATGTTAAGCTAGTGTCAAATTACACCAATCAATGCACAAGGAGCTCTGGTGATCTCAAGTCTAAGGATCACATTCACCACCATTCGTTAGAGGATTTATTCCATAGACACTGTCGGTCTAGTGAACTTGCCTACAGCAAGCACCCATGTGTTGCACCAGGTTGTCGACAAACAACCTTGACAAGTGAGATCGGTCACTGCCTTTCGACAGGGTCGTTCAACACTATGATAGCCTTACCGTATTATCTGTGTCCTTGGTCAGAATAATACTGGGGCTATGAACATTTCTAGAATGGCCACCATATGTGATCATAGGGTTCTCACTATCAAGATTTGAGACACTTGATACCCTCGTCATGGTTCTACCATCCTAAGGACAATATCAACACATATCAATATGATTTACACGATATATAATAAAATGCCTTTTGTTGATTAATGAAAATTATTACAAAGAGTCAATTTTATAATAATTGATTGGCTCTAGGGCACCTACTCTAACAATTTCTAGAAACATTATTTTAGTATCCGCTTTGGATAATATAAGATACCATTTTGAGATTTCTAATGGATTTTTGTCCAACACAATGGAGTGTCTGAGAGGAGGAACAAGACCTTACTTGACATGGTTAGGTCCATGATGAGTTTTAGTGATCTACCTGCATCATTCTGGGGTTATTCCCTAGAGATTGCGACTCACGTACTGAACCGTGTGTCATCAAAGTCTGCAAATAAGACTCCATATGAACTATGGAGTGGGCAAAAGCCCAACTTGTCTTATCTAAGCATTTAGGGTTGTGAAGCTAATATCAAGAAATAGACTTCGAACAAGCTAGGCTTGAAATCTAACAAATGTATTTTTATAGGGTATCCTAAGGAGACTAGAGGGTACTATTTCTACCATCCAAAAGAGCGCAAAATTTTTGCCGCTCATACTGGTGTCTTCTTAGAAAAGGATTTTTTTCCTAAGAAGTACTAGTGGAAGAAAAGTAAAACTCGATGAAGTTCTAGAATCACAAAATGTATTAGACGAAGGACGGGACGATGTGCCACAAGAAGTGGTTGAACATCGTGAAGAGGTCACTCCACAATCTGTGGATCAAAAGTCAACCATCTCAAGTAGCACAGAAGCTACGTAGGTCTAGGAGAGTACGTCATGAGCCCAAGAGATATGGTGACGTACTGGTCTACCAAGACAATGAACCCAGATGCTACAATGATGCTATATCGGATCCAGATTCCGTTAAATGGCTTGAAGCCATGAAATCTGAGATAGACTTCATATACCAGAACCAAGTATGCTCTCTGGTGGATCCACTTGAAGGGTTAAAGCCCATAGAGTGTAAATGGGTCTTCAAGAAGAAGACTGGCGTGGATGGGAAGGTGCATACTTATAAGGCACGACTGGTTGCCAAAGGTTTCAAACAAATTCATGGTACTGACTATGAAGAAACCTTTTCATCGGTTTCGATGATTAAGTCCATCCAGATTATGCTTGCGATTGCTACATATCATGACTATGAAATTTGGCAAATGGATGTTAAAATAGCTTTCTTGAACAAAAACCTTGAACAGGATGTGTATATGACACAACCCGATGGTTTCATTCTTGATGGACAAGCTGATAAGATATGCAAGTTACAGAGGTCCATTTATGGACTCAAGCAAGCTTCAAAGAGATGGAACATTAGTTTTGGTGAAGCCGTAAAAGAATTTAGTTTTATCAAGAACGAAGATGAGCACTGTGTTTACAAGAAAGTAAGTTGGAGCGTAATGACATTCTTGGTGTTGTATGTTGATGAAATACTTTTGATCAGAAATGATATACCAAACTTGCAGTCGGTAAAGACTTGGTTATCCAAGTGCTTCGTCATGAAGGACTTAAGAGAAGTAACCTACATCCTCGGAATAAAGATCTACCGAGATAGATCATGTAGGTTGCTTGGCCTAAGTAAGAGTACATACATAGACAAGGTATTGAAGAGATTCAATATGGAAGAATCCAAAAAGGGATTTCATCCAATGTCACATGGTGTCTATCTCTCCAAGGATATGTGTCCTAAAACATACGATGAGAGAGATAGAATGAAAAGGATCCCATATGCGTCAGTAATTGGATCTATCATGTATGCCATGATTTGTACTCATATTGATGTCTCATGTGCGTTGATATCAATTGGATCCAAGTGAGTGTCACTGGATAGCAGTCAATAACATCCTTAAGTACCTGAAAAGGACTAAGGATATGTTCTTGGTTTATGGAGGGGAAGATGAGCTTATTGTAAGATGATACAGTGATGCTAGTTTCCAAATGGATAATGATGATTATCGCTCACAATCAATGTTTGTATTTTGTCTCAATGGGGGTGCAGTGAATTGGAAGACATCCTAGCAAAGCATTGTAGCAGACTCTACAATGGAGGCTGAGTATATCACATTATCCAATGCGGCCAAGGAGGTAGTCTGGATTTAGAAGTCCATCACCGAACTTGGTGTGGTCTCCACGATTGTTGATCCAATAGATGTCTATTACGACAACAATGGAGCAATGGCTCAAGCAAAGGAACCACGGTCTCACTAGAAGTCTAGACACATACTCAGACGATTTCATCTCATCAGAGAAATGGTTGAGAAGAAACATGTGTAGATTAGTAAAGTGCATACTGATGACAATCTCGCTGATCCACTAATGAAGCCTCTATTGCAGCAGGAGAATGAAAACACTTAAGGTCGTTCAATATTAAATACATAAATGATTGGCTATAGTGCAAGTGGGAGATTGTTAGATTAGGTGCCCTAGAGCCAATCAATTATTGTAAAATTGACTATTTGTAATAATCTTTATTTATCAATAAAAGGCATATTCTTCTGTATCGTGTAAATCATAATTATATGTAATGATATATGTCCTTAGGATGGTAGAATTGTGACGAGGGTATCAAGAGTTTCAAATCTTGATAGTGAGAACCCTATGATCACATATGCTGGCCATTCTAGAAATATCTGTAGCCCCAGTATTATTCTGACCAAGGACACAGATAATATGGTAAAGCTATCATAGTATTGAACAACCCTATCGAAAGATAGTGACTAATCTCACTTGTCAGGGTTGTTTGTCGACAAGTTGGTGCAACACATGGATACTTGCTGCAGGCAAGTTCGCTAAACAGACCCACCAGAGGATACCATATGGATGGTAACCCCAATGTCTATGGAATAAACCCTCTAACGAATGGTGGTGCATGTGATCTTTAGACTTGAGATCACCGGAACGTCTTGTGCACCGATTGTTGTAGTTTCACACTAGCCCAACGTAGTTCTATTCAGAGCTATCAATACGGTAATGATTGGCTATATCAAGGTTTGTATCAAGACTATGGTGGATCGACAAATGATTCATCACTCTCGGGTACAGGAGAACTTGTCTCACTGCGCAATTCAGTGAATGGCAATGACACCAAATATGTGGCCACAGTGGGATTGAGTTGTTGCTCAATCCAATTTATTATTCTGGTCATTGGCCCAATAATTGAATACAAAGATATCGACAATAACTGAGGTTGACACTAGCCTCGATGAGATAACGTATGATGAAAGGATTTGATTGCACGGTAACTGTATCGTTATAGATAGCTATTTCGTAGAATCCGAATCTAGTGAGTGGCTATGATGCCTTGCTAAGGGCCAATCTTGGTCTGTGAGTAGTGAGACAATTAATTGGTGCTAATCATGATACTACTTAGTGCCGATATGGTAAGGAGCCTATATGTCACACACTTAGTAGATAATTTAAGAATCAGTTTGTGAAAAGGGGTATTTTCGTCTTTAAGAACGAAAGGGTATTTTGGTAATCTTACAATGCAATTAAATTTGTAGATGTTATTTCCTGTATTTAATTTTAACATTAAAATTAAAATTAGTGAGGTTGTATTTAAATATGTGCTCGCTTATATTTAAATGAATTGTTATTAATTAAAGGTTAATATATATATTAATTGATTTTAATTATAATAATAATTATATATAAAATTAAAATACCATAAAGGGTGTGTTTGGTTTGCAAGGATAGATTAACTTGAGAATCCATGGCTCTTACTATTGGGATTAGGGTTTTAATTAAATGACACTATATAAGTGAAACTTAATTAAAACATAATATAAAATTATTCATTCATTGAATAAAACAAAACCCTAGCCACCCTCACTCTCTTTGATGTTCTACTTCATTGAGTGGAGAAGATAATTTCCTTTTGATTCTTGAAGCCATCAAATGGATCTAGCAAATCCCTTATCGGTTCTTTGGATTATCTTCGTATAGATCAACATTCATGCAGTTCTACTTAGAATCGAGAAGCAAAATCAAATCAGAGATGTTTGAAGGAGCCTTCGAACATATGGATTTACTTTTATATTGATTTTTATACAAATTGTATCATAAACATGTAAACATTATAATTTATACCCAGATTTTGGGATTAAGCAATTGATTTGTTTAGTTTATAAATCTGATTTTTCTGCTACGTATATTCGATCACTTGTTAATAATGGAATCCTCCGGTGGGCTGGTCCAAT
This sequence comes from Pistacia integerrima, assembly GCA_026225825.1. Classification (NCBI taxonomy): domain Eukaryota; kingdom Viridiplantae; phylum Streptophyta; class Magnoliopsida; order Sapindales; family Anacardiaceae; genus Pistacia; species Pistacia integerrima. The sequence goes on along the minus strand of CM047742.1, from coordinate 16,950,671 downwards.
GAACTTGCCTACAGCAAGCACCCATGTGTTACACCAGGTTGTCACCAAACAACCTTGACAAGTGAGATCTATCACTACCTTTCGACAGAGTCGTCCAACCCTATGATAGCCTTACCATATTATTTGTGCCCTAGGTCAAGATAATAATGGTGCTACATATGTTTCTAGAATGGCAACCATATGTGCTCATAGGGTTCCCACTATCGAGATTTAAATACTCAATACTCTCGTCACGGTTCAACCATCCTAAGGGCATAGACCATTTTCTTATACGAATATAGTCAGATCACATGATATAGATAAATGCCTTCATTGATAATAAAACATGATTACAAAGAGTCAATACTACAATAATTGATTAGCTCTAGTGCACCTACTGTAACAATCTCCCACTTGGACTATAGCCAATCATTCATGTATTTACCAAATGATGTTAAGTGCCTATCGTGCTTCTGCTGCAATAGAAACGTCAATAGTGGGTTAGTAGGTATTCTACAAATCTGCACATCCCCTCTCTGATTGGTTTCTTAGATCAAATTGAATCAACTAAGTATATGTTTGAATCACTAGTGAGATCATGGTTCCTTAGCCATAGCAATGGCTCCATTATTATTGCAATGGATCTTTATTGGATCAATAATGCTTGGAACCACATCAAGTTCCATAATGAACTTCTTGATCCAAGCCACCTCCACGGTTGCCTTAGATAAAGCAATATACTTAGCATTAGTAGTAGAATCCGCTACAGTACTTTGCTTTGAGCTTTTCCAATTCATTGCATCCCTGCTAAGACAAAATACAAAACCCAATTGTGATCGATAATCATCTTTGTCTACTTAGAGACTAGCATCATTGTATCTTCTTACACTGAGCTCATCCTCCCCTCTATAAACCAAGAACATATCCTTAGTTTTTTTCAAGTACTTAAGGATGTTCTTGATAGCTATCCAATGTCGCTCATCTGGATCTGATTGATATCTACTACAAGTGTTCAATACACATGAGACATCAATTCGAGTACAACATAGCATACATGATAGATCCAATTGCTGTTGTATATGGGATCCTCTTCATTCTATATCTCTCATCCTGTGTTTTAGGAGAGATGGACACCATGTGACATCGGAAGAAATACCTTCTTGGATTCTTCCATATTGAATCTTTTCAGTACCTTATCTATATATGTACTCTAACCTAGGCCAACTAACCTACGCGATCTATCATGGTAAATCCTTAATCCAAGGATGTAGGCTACTTCTCCTAAGTCCTTCATGGAGAAACACTTGGATAACTAAGTTTTTACCGACTGCAAGTTCGGTATATCATTCCTGATGAGAAGTAGTCATCAACATACAACACCAAGAATGCCACTACGCTCCCACTTACTTTCTTGTAAACACAGGGCTCATCTTTGTTCTTAATGAAATCAAATTCTTTTACAGCTTCATCAAAACAAATGTTCGAGCTCTTTGAAGCTTGCTTGAGTCCATAAATGGACCTTTGCAACTTGCATATCTTATCAGTTTGTCCATCAAGAATGAAACCATAGGGTTGTGTCATATACATATCCTCTCCAAAGTTTCCATTTAGGAAAGCTGTTTTGACATCTATTTGCCAAATCTCATAGTTGTGATATGCAGCAATCACAAGCATAATCCAGATAGAATTAATCATAGCAACCGACGAAAAGGTTTCTTTATAGTCACTGAATTTGTTTGAAACCTTTAGCAACCAGTTGTGCTTTATAAGTATGCACCTTGCCATCCATGTCAGTCTTCTTCTTGAAGACCCATTTACACCTTATGGGTTTTACCCCTTTAGGTGGATCCACCAGAGACCATACTTGGTTCTAGTACATGGAGTCCATTTCAGATTTCATGGTTTCAAGCCATTTAACGGAATCTAGATCTGATATAACATCATCGTAGGTCCTAGGTTCATTATCTTGGTAAACCAGTACGTTGTTGGAGTAGGTGCCTTAGAGCCAATCAATTATTGTGGAATTGACTTTTTGTAATAATGTTTATTAATCAATAAAAGACACTATCCACTATATCGCGTAAATCATCATTGTATGTATTGATATATGTCCTTAGAATGGTAGAACCGTGATGAGGGTATCAAGTGTTTCAAATCTTGATAGTGAGAACCCTATGAGCACATATGGTGACCATTCTAGAAATGTCCGTAGCCCCAGTATTATTCTGAAGTAAGGGCACAGATAATACGGTAAGACTATTATAGTGTTGAAGCGACCTGTCCGAAAGGCAATAAGCAGTCTCACTTGTCAAGGTTGTTTGCTGACAACCTGGTGCGACACATAGGTGCTTGCTATAGGCAAGTTCACTGGATAGACCAACCAGAGGATTCCATGTGGATGGTAACCCCAATGTCTACGGAATATATCCTCTAACGGATGGTGGTGCATGTGATCCTTAGACTTAAGATCACCAGAGTGCCTTGTGCACCAATTGGTGTAGTTTGACACTAGCCCAATGTAGTTCTATTTAAAGCTATCAATATGGTAGTGATTGGCTACATTAAGAAGTGTATCGAGACTATGGTGGATCGACAAAGGATTCATCACTCCCGAGTACGGAGAAGTTATCTCATAGTGCAATTCAGTGAATGGCAATGACACTAAAGCTGTGGCCACAGTGGGATTGAGTTTTTGCTCAATCCAATTTAATATTCCTGTCATTGTTCCAATAACTGAATACAAACATATTGAGGATATCTGAGGTTGACACTATTTCTATACCTTAGCCTCGATGAGATAACAAATGATGAAAGGATTTTCTTGCACGGTAACCATACCATTGACAGGCTACGATTTCGTTGAATCCAAATCTATCGGGTGGCCATGATGCCTTGCTATAGGGGCCAATCTTGGTTTGTGTGTAGTGAGACGATTAATTGGTGGTAATTGTGATACTACTCACTGCTGATATGATAAGGAGCCTACGGGTCACACACTTAGAAGATAATTTAAGAATCAATTTGTGAGAAGGGTATTTTTGTCTTTCAGGATGAAAGGGTATTTTGGTAATCTCCCAATGCAATTAAATTTGCCGAGGTTGTTGCCTGTATTTAATTTGATATTAAAATTAAATTAGTGAGACTATATTTAAATATATGTATGCATACATACATATATTTAAATGAATTATTGTTGTTATTAAATGTTAATATATTTTTTTAAGTATATTAATTGATTTTAATTATAATAATAATTAATTAATTTAAAATACCAATTACATGGTGTTTGGTTGCAAGGGTAAGCTTGGGTTGGTGCCCATGGGTATTCCTTATTAGAATAGGGTTTTAATTAGTTGCACTATATATGTGCAACTTAATTAAAACATAAGGAGAATTTTTTTTATAAAATAAACCCTAGCCACCCTATAGCTCTCTCTCTCTCACGTTTTCTTCTATAAGTGAAGAAGAAAATTTTTCAATTTTCATTATCTATGATTCTTGAAGCCAACAATTGCTCTAGCAAAATAATTGTTGGTTCTTCGGATTATCTTCGTGTAGATTTCCGTGAGTGCGATCCTACATTTGATCGATTAGTGAAGAAATCCGGTGAACAGTATCCAGTGAACAGTGTCTATGAACAGTAGACAAATGAACAGTGTCGATGAACAATACTTGATGAGCAGAGCTGTGAACAGTATTCGTGAGCAATGAATAGTAAAGATGGAGCCTCCAAACGTGGGTATGAACTAAATCCTTGTATGGATTTGTTTTTGCACAGATTTTATTTTACGTTTTAGTTTATGCATGAAAACGTTATACTCTGTACTCAAATCTTGGTTCCTGTAATTGATCGATTCATTTTAAATCTTTTTTTTTTTTCGCTGCGTGAATCTGGTCAGTTACTTACAGTGGTATCAGAGCCTCGGGTACCAGATTATAATGTTTAATTGATGATTGATAACATGTATATTTGATTGATAACATGTTGATGCATAAATTGGTTGTTTTTAAATCTGTAAAATTCTGTTAATTACATGATTCAAATGATTAATTGAATTAATAATGTGTTGATTGAATGATGTATTGGTTAGTTTGTGTCTTGGCTGAATGCTTGAGCATTCGATTCGATTTGGATTTGTGTCGTTACGTGAAAAACTAGAAAAAGGCATCACAGTGCGATTCATAGATGCCAAAAGTAAATCTGGCCGTGGTGAAATAAATCTTCGTAGCGGCTACGTGCCAAAAAGTAGATCACGCCGCGACGAAATAAAAAGTCGTTACGGCACAAAACTCTCTGGAATGTTTTGTGTTTTCTAGAAGTTCACGGTCGCTATGGTGAAATAAAACTTTGCCTTAGCAACCATGTGTATATGAACTTCGCCGGGGCGAAGAATTTCTTCACCGCTGCAAGAAACCTATTGTTCCATTTTTGCTTTTTGTTTTTCGCATAGGGGCTAAATTACAGTTTTTGAACCTTTAAAGCTAATATTCATTATGCACATTTAAGAGGGTAACTTGATATTTTAACCCACCCTATTCAAAAATTTATTATTTTTGAATGGATGCAATGTTCTTGTTTGATAATTGCATGGTGCCCGGTACATGAGCCTTAGACCTATTGTTTATTGTTTATAGTTTATTGGGTTTTGTTTGTAATTTTATAAACAAATAGGACTTGTGTGTCCTGCCTCTCTCTCTCTCTCTCTCATATCTTCATGTATTTATTCTTCTCATCTCACTCCTCTCATATGTAACACGAGGTTTCTCTTTTATTGATGTAAATTAGAATAGGATTTTTATAATAAAATTCTTTGTAATGATCGAGTAGAAGAAATGAAGGATCTATGAAGAGGAATAACTTGAAGACCCAAGATTAACTTTTAAACCCTAGGTTGACCTACCGATTCCTCTAGGCTCGAGGAAATCGGTTTTAGTGGGCCATGTACCGGCACATTTAATTTTTTGTTTAGAATGCATGCTAAGGTTGTGTAAAACCCTTCCCCAGTCAGGTACCCTTTGAATATCCCTTAATGAGAATTCAGCGAATTCATGTATGGGGAACGAGTTGTATTTAGAAAACCTGTGCAAGGATAATGATTATGTCTAAAACATTACCATAAGATGTACCGCAGGATCAAGATTTGTACCTTCAAAAATAAAATAAAAATAAAAACTTGAATTAATTTGGGCATCAATCAATCAAAACATATTAATGCCATTTTCATTCATATGTTGGAAGCTTTAAAAAGGTGTTTCAAAAACATTTGTCATTTACATCAAGATAAAACGTCAGGATGATAATGAATTATCTCCCCTCACGCATAGCCTTGCTATCTCCAACATCCTTCGCTTCCGGATTACCTGTAAAACATTCAACCATGAAAGGGTGAGCGCTAATTGCTTAGTAAGGAATGATCCATTTAATACCAAGTATGTTATTTGACATTCGTTCACATACCACACCTCTTTTACATCTAAGTATGGTTCATTTTCTTTACTAGCTCATATACTTTTCATCATCTTCCCCATGGTCATATAAAACATCAAGTGTACACATACAAATAAGTATGTAAACATAGTGCACACACATCAAAAGTCATGACATAACATCTAAATATCATCTAACATGAGTACAAATCATCTCATGATGTAAATAACATCATAACTCATGTAATGCGACTAAATACATATGAATCATTTAACGTCTAGCCGATCAAACTTTTCTTAGTGTTTTAAGCACTTCATATCGTCTAGCCTCAAATTCATCTAGAGCTCATATCATCGGGAGGCATGCTTATGCGTTATTTAGCATCTAAAGCATATATTTATCTTTCCTTTCATCTAGCCTCAAATTCATCTAGAGCTCATATCATCAGGAGGTGTGCTTACACGTTATTTAGCATCTAAATGTTAGGAAACGATCATACATGGCAGCGGAAAACAAAAATTTATTTACATCATAGATCGTTCCTTAGAACCAAGATCAGGGCACCAAATTTACAGTTTATACATAATTTTAGAATCTGCAAAATTTCAGTTTAGAGTTTAAGAAATCATACGCACGTTTGGAGGCTCCTCCAACTTGTCTCTAAACGTATTTCGCTCCGACCCAAGAGTAGGATCCAACCAATGTAGTCCACACAAAGATAACCCCAAACTAAAGAGGGATTTGCTAGATCCTCTTTAGTCTTCAAGAACCAAGAAGAAATCAAGCAAACTTTGATTTTAAGCAAAAATGGAAACTGGCGTGGGAGAGAAAAGAGGGCTGGAATGTTTTACTAAATGATTGAAAAAAAAAAAGTGTTATTTCTTTTTCACAAAAATCTGCACTTATATAGTGCACATAATGCTCTATTCCCTTATGGAATAGGCTTAGGCACCAACCCAAAGCCCCCTATGTCCAAACAGCCCTATTTAGATATTTTAATAATTATTATTGTTATTTCAATTAAATTCAATTAATATATCTATTTCATATATTAACATTTAATAATAACAATAATTCATTTAAATATATGCGAACACATATTTAAATATAATTTCACTTATTTAATTTTATTAACAAATTAAATAAAGGCTACAATCTCAGCAAATTTAATTGTATAGTGAAATTACCAAAATACCCTTTTGCCTAAAAAGACGAAAACGCCTTTCTTGTAAACTGGCTTTTAAATTATCTTCTAGTGTGTGACTCGTAGGCTCCTCATCATATCGGTAGTGTGTAGTATCGCGATTAACACCAATTAATCGTCTCACTACACACATACCAAGATTGGCCCCTAGCAAGACATCATGGCCACCCAATAGATTCGGATTTAGCGAAGCAACTACCTATCAACGATATGGGTACCGTACAATCCGATCATTTCATCATCTGTTATCTCGACGAGACCGAGGCATAGAAATAGTGTCAACCTCGGTTACTCTCGATATGTATGTATTCAGTTACTGGACCAATGACCTGAATAATAATCTGGATAGAGCAACAACTCAATCCCACTGTGGCCACAGTTTTAGTGTCATTGCCATTTACTAAATTGCACTGTGAGATAACTTCTCCCATACCCAAGAGTGATGAATCCTCTGTCTATCCACCATAGTCTTGATACACTCCTTAATGCAGCCAATCACTAGCGTATTGATAGCTCTGAATAGAACTGCGTTAGGCTAGTGTCAAACTACACCAATCGGTGCACAAGGCGCTCCGGTGATCTCAAGTCTAAGGATCACATGCACCACCATTTGTTAGAGGATTTGTTACATAGACACTGGGGTTACCATCCATATGGAATCCTCTGGTGGGTCAGTCCAGTGGACTTGCCTACAGCAAGCACCCATGTGTTGCACCAGGTTGTCACCAAACAACCTCGATAAGTGAGATTAGTCACTGTCTTTCGACAGGGCTGTTCAACACCATGATAGCCTTACCATATTATCTGTGCCCTTACTTCAGAATAATATTGGGGCTACGGACATTTCTAGAATGGTCACCATATGTGCTCATAGGGTTCTCACTATCAAGATTTGAAACACTTGATACCCTCATCACGGTTCTACCATTCTAAGGACATATATCAATACATACAATGATGATTTACGCGATATAGAATAAAATGCCTTTTATTGATCAATGAACATTATTACAAAGAGTCAATTCTACAATAATTGATTGGCTCTAGGGCATCTACTCTAACACTAAAGCATATATTCATCTTTCCTCAACTAGAATAGGAGGATATGCTTACGCGTTAATTAGCATCTAAAGCATATATTCATCTTTCTTCTCATCTAGCCTCAAATTCATCTAGAGCTCATATCATTGAGAGGCATGCTTACACGTTATTTAGCATCTAAAGCATATATTCATCTTTCCTCAACCGGTATAGGAGGATATGTTTACGCATTTTCCATCCTATCTAGATGCATCTCTAACATTTTATGGCATGTGAATACATGCTTTAGTGAGCTTAATACTTTTGGTTCATCTATGGATTATCAATCCATTTACATTACCTCTTGCTCACATTCATCATCTTGAAACATATATTGCATTGCATCTTCATGCCATTTCATAACATTAATAATGCATTCGCATCCATGACCATGCATATCTTTCAAAGATGATCTAACTAATGGGTAAACATTAGTACATGGCTTAATTACAACAATAAATTGATAATCAATTGATAATCATAAGAATTGATCATGTTAAATCTTAAACTTTGATAACCAGAAGTTTATCCTTCAAGCCATTTTCCATTCATTTCTCAAACAAATTGGCTCTTGGCATAAACATAAAAGTTATGGGTCTATGTCTTAAATTTCTAATGATTCAAGAATAATCTCATTAGATTTTTATAAGTCAAGTTATGGTCAAAATACCGAAGCATGTTTAACATAACCCCTAAAATTGCCAAATCTGAATTTTTCATATTAAACCATGCCATATCAACTTATGTTGACAATTAACAAATATGTCAACTTATGGATCAATTAAACCTCCCCTAAATAGTCTTTAACATCTTAAAGGAAGGGCAAAACCTCACTCCCATGATGATGCGTGTTTCCTACAACATGCAAATGTAGCAAGTATACTAGTCACACAAGTAATAGAGTGATGAGTAAGTATCGTTCCCACGAGGATATTTTTACTAAGTACCGATTTCTCTAGTTTAAGTCCTAATTGAAGAAACAATAAATTGGATTGATGGAAAATTATCAAACTAAATACAAAGTGACAAAATAAAAATGAATGAAAATGAAATTAAAGCAAAACCCAACAACTTAACTAATTAAACAATGCAAAAAAATGCTAGGGTGTTGATTTCACCTAGATACGCTAATCCAAATCATAGAATCTATTACCCAAGTTCTAATTCCTTGATTGAAAATCGAATTCCCTAAGTTGTAAAACATACCTTATTAGGCTACGTTTCCCTACTTATCCCTATTAAGCTTCCACACCCAACAAAATGAAGATTAATAGTTCAAAGTGTTTAAGCTTTATGGAATTCTATCTAGATTTCGTAGATCGCTAAACCTATCTCTAGCGTTTGCTTTATCTATAGTATTTATCCCAAGAGGCACAATCACAAATCACTTCTCAGTCTCATTGTGAACAACACACATTTGAATGGTGATCAAGCATCCAAAAATCATTAAGCAAAGAGATAAACACTCAATCATGAAATTAAAACTCAAAGTAAATCAATTCATATAAATTTGAATCATTGTATCAAGGTTACACCAAACCCTAGCTAAAAAACTCAGTTCATAGTCAAAAACGAAATAAAATAACAGAAACAAACTGAATCAAGATTCATCATTGAAAAACAAGCAAAAGATGGAGAAATCTTCTCTAATTTGAAGCTCAAATCTTCAATAATCTTCTCCTTCCATGAGCTGCCTCCCAAATGACGAACCAAGCTCCTTTTCTCTTCCTTTTCGCTCTAATTTATACCTCTCTCACTTAAGGATCAAGCCCTAGCAAGCCAAAATGCGTCGTTTTATTTTTACATCTGATGCAGGTTTCGCCGCGGAAGACCTTCAGGCCAAATATGAGCATGATAGAGTCTGAATCTGGAACAGTGTTAAACATATGAATTGTAGCCCTTTCAATTATCTTTCTGGTAGTTCAGATTCAGCACAATCCGAGGTCTACAGCTCAAGTTATGGAAGAAATACTGAAGCACTTCCAAAGACGTTTTTCTTCAGTTCCCAGTGTACTTTTCACGACTTCAAGCCAAGTTTTCACCCTTGTCCAATCAGAATTAGGAAAAACTCAAAACATGAAAGTTGTAGCTCTTCTTCTTAGCTTTCCAAGACTTCTAAATTCAGGTCATTCTGAGTTTCCAAGCTCAAATTACACAATTTACGCTCAAAACTGTCATTTATGCTAAAAATCATCGTTTAGGCCTGCAAAGACAAATTAATAGAATTAGGTAGTAATTATTGCTCAAATTGTATGAAAAGTATCCTAAATCCTATCAAAATTCAATGAAAAATCATAGTGTAAAATATGATTATCACATGATCATCCATCATTGCTATAACATTGTAAGTTAATGCAAACAACACATCGACACTTCTAATAGCAATCATTCAACAGCATGTGGCCTCCAATACTACAAGTTTTGCCACAATCAACATCAATACTTCATTTTCTTCAATTAAACATAACAACTCATAAAACACAAATGACAATAACTTCATGTATAATGAATTCAAGGCAATAAATAACATTAATGAGTTCAACTACACGTGCCATCAACTAATTCTATGCCTTAAAGCCTTAATTTAAGGTTTCATTAAAATCTACAAACCCTAGAATAATTCCTAAAGTCAAGGGAGGTTCTTCCTTACCTTTTTGAAGAATTCCCCTACCAAATCCTTTGCCTTTATCTCCTTTTACACCTTAATCCTACATATATAACATTATACCTCAACATCTACCTCAAATCTTCAAATCACATCAAAACTAGGGTTTTTAATCCTTACCTTAAACCTTTCAATTTGAAGATCCAAGGCTCCTATCTTGTTCTCCTTGAAAAATTATACAATATTCCTTTAAAACTTAGAGAGAGAAAGCTTGTTTCATGGAAGATTTGAGAGAAAATGGAAGAAAGGTTGAAGAAATGATATCCCCCTTGGCTTGAACGAATTTCCTCTCATTTATAGGAAAATATTTCATTAATTTTCCAAAATTATGCTATTGGCCCAATTATTTTAATTGTATAACTCATAAGTCCTTAATTCTTCATATAGGGGCATTTTGGTCATTTGGCACTAAACATAATTATTACTTAATTAATGCCATGAAATGTAATTAAGTCTACTCATCCTTGACTTTTACAATGCTTATCCATAGGCAAAATGACTATTTTGCCCCTAATACCCTTTTATGGATAATTGATTCATACCGTTCCAAATGAATTGACTATTTTGCCCTTTGTTAGATTTTATGCTTTTTAACATAAAATTAACATCTAAAGGACTATTTTCAGTTGGGAACATACCTTTGACATACATTTGTCTTTTAATTGTCACGGCTGGGGGCTATCCTCTATCTCGCCACTTCGGCTCAAGGGCTTTCCCTATGCGTCGAACACGTCCAAGGTATTGTTTGCTATGGGTCCTTCTAGCCACGCCTCCTTCAGACCCTCACGGCTTTGCTTCACTTCGTGGTCTTTTTTCCACCTTGTGAATGCCTCCCCCATGACTTGAACCTTGGACTTATACCTTGGCCAAGTAACATGAGTACCATTAGCCCATATTAGCCCAATGGTACTCATGTTACTTGGCCAAGGTATAAGTCCAAGGTTCAAGTCATGGGGGACGTGTTCGCAAGGTGGAAAAAAGACCACGAAACAAAGTAAAGCCGTGAGGTTCCGAAGGAGGCGTGGTCAGAAGGACCCATAGCGGACAATACTTTGGATGTGTCCAGTGCACGGGGAAAGCCCTTGAGCCGAAGTGGCGAGATAAAGGATAGCCCCCGGTCGTGACAGGTTGAATGTTCAATAACATGCCAAACAATGTCATTCTAAAAAAGATAATAATCTGGTGAGTCATTAAATGAAAACCCTAAAATAAAGTATATTAAGTCACGTATGCCTTCCATCACCATGACTTTAATCAAACCACTGTTCGTTGGAACCTTGCTTGCCAAAGCGAAGGGTATACTTCTACCAGTTGGAGGTTAAAGCTCATTGGAGCTTTCCTTAATGGTGATAGGTCAACTTAAAATGACTGTTTTGCTTGTTTGCTAAAGAAAAGGTTCACAAACATGTCATAGGCATAGTAGAGAAGTACACTTGTTATGTGTACGTGGCGACATGTAGTGTCCACTCTACTGATACTGAGAATCACACTTGAGGACAATGGCTTCGGTCATCGTATTGTGTGATTGGCTTACTTTACATTTGAGGTTAGTAGTGGGAGCTATCAACTGGTGTGGATTAAGTTTGTTGGCCTACCTAATCAACCCCATTTTGGCTTGTTCCCCAAAGGAAAGGTTTGAAATGGGCTTGATGGGATCTCAGTCCAGTAGGAAAGCCAACGGGCTTTCCCGAGTTAATAGTGAGGGCTATTGGCTTAAGGAAAATAGTGGGAGCGTTTTAAATAAAAGACCATATTAAAATAAAAATAAACATGATAATTTTTCTTTATTTTGCACTTGTAGATTCACTTTAATTAAGCAAAATGATCCCAACATCACTGCGACAAATCATCGAACTATGAGAGAAATGGAATGGTGAGAATTTCGTTGACTGGTATAGAAGTATAAACGATATACTTCAGTCAAGTGATAGATTATACACCATTGAGCAGGCTTTGTCACCAGAGCCTACTGATAGTTCTATCCATCAGACTGGGTATGTATATGTGAAACATACACATGATGCGAAAGCAGAAATGACTAGATACATTGTGCTTGCATCAATGACACCATTACTGCAACAGTAGTGCCAAAAAATGGATTTAGCTTCTATTCTTCATTTTCTTCAAAGAATGAGAAGCATATGGTGTCTCAGTCATTATTCAGATGTAGGTTGGAAGAGGGTACCAAAATTGGCAATCATATACTCAAGTTGACTGAGTATATGAACAGGCTTGAGATTTTGGGATGCAAACTTAATGAAGGTTTAGCAATAGACCTAATATTATAGTCATTGCCAGATTCTTACTCTCAATTTATTTATGACTTCATTGAGGATGATAAGAAGAATACCCTTTCCGAGCTTTTGGATATGTTGAATGCTACTAAATCAGGCATGAAAATGTCAGAAACATTGACGTTGGTTGAAGCCAACTCAAGTGAGAAGGTAAGGGCTCAGAAGTCATTGGAAGGAACTGCTATAGATAGAAAGGGCATTTGTCCTCACAGTGGGAATCCCAGCCACTGGAGGAAACATTGCAAGGCCTTTCTAGCAAAGAGGAAGAAGAATGTTACTTCTTCGTCAGGTATGTTCTTAATTGAGATTAACTTCTCCCGTCAACATCATGGGTCATTGACTCAGAATGTGGTACTCACATTTGTTCTAATGTGCAGGGACTACGGCAGAGTAGATTGCTCACCAAGCGAGAGGTAGACCTACTAGTTGGAGGTGGAGCACATAATGCTACATTAGTTGTAGGATCTTATTGTCTGATTTTGCCTGCGAGCTTGTTACTTGGAACTTGTGGATTGTTATGATATTCGTTCAATTTCTAGAAATAATTTTTCTTTGTCCACTTTGGACAGGTAAGAATATTGCTTTACTAATGGATTGTTGTCTTTTAGTATAAATAATATTCTATGGAACTGTTTCATAATAATATGTTTTCAAAAATAGACAATAAGAATATTCTCAAAGTCACATCCACGCTGAATGTGGCAAGTTGAGTTGAACATACCTAAGGGAATGTGGGAGTTAGGTCTATGATGAGGTTTTTGTGATCTACCCACATAATTATGGGGTTATGCCCCAAAGATTGCGACTCATGCACTAGACCGTGTACCGCCAAGGTTTGTAGATAAGACTCCACATAAACAATGAAGTGGGTAAAAGCCCAACTTATCTTATCTAAGGATTTGGGGTTGTGAAGCTTATGTCAAGAAATTGACTTCAAACAAGCTAGGCTCGAAATCTAAGAGATGCATTTTTGTGGGGTATCCTAGCGAAACCAAGAGGTACTATTTCTACCATCCAGAAGAGCGCAAAATTTTTTGTCGCTAGTATTGGTGTCTTCCTAGAAAATGAATTTTTTCTAAGAAGTACTAGTGGGAGAAAAGTAGAACTCGATGAAGTTCTAGAGCCAAAAAATAGACTAGACAAAGGACGAGATGATGTGCCATAGGAAATGGTTGAACATCAGTGTAATATTCTTTCTAGCTAGTAGTACTTATTTGGGAAAAATACAAGTAAAACTCACTAAACATATTATAGAATATATATATATATATATATATATATATATATATATATATATATATATATAAGTATGAAATAGAGGGCCCATAACAAATTTTTCTTTATATACAAATCTCTACATCAAGTAATAAGTCACAAAAATAACTCAAAAATACAGTAAGACAGTGTTGCCTTTCTCCTCCGCTACTTGACGTTCCATCCAACCGCATCTCATCTACTACCTGCAAAAATAATGAAATTAACGGAGTGAGCACTAATTGCTCAGTAAGTAAACCTACAATACTTCTATTCTTTCTCCGTTACTCAGATCCTGGATTTTCTTTCCTTACACCAAACTTCTCAATTCTTCTCTGCTCTTTCTAAGATTCTAGTTTTTCACTTACCGATATGCAAGCACGAATAGGGAAACCAACTCGAGATAGTAGAAATGACATGATGCATATGCACAAATGCATAAACTTTTTCTATGCAATACATTTCCTTTTCTGTTTTCTTATTCTATTTTCTATTTCTCATTTGTTTTTTGTTTTCTTTCTTTTTTTGTTTCTCTTCTTTCTTTTCTATTTCTCTTCTTTCTTTTATGTTTTTCTTGCTTTTCTATTCTTTCTTTCTTTTCTTTTCTTTCTTTCTTTTCTATTCTTTTCTTTTCTTTTGTATTCTTTTATTTCTATTCTTTTCCTTCTATTCTTTTGTATTATTTTCTTTCTTTTCTTTTCTGTTCTTTTCTTTCTTTTATTTTCTATTCTTTTCTTTCTTTTCTTTTCTATTATTTTCTTTGCCGATCGGACTCGGTTGAGTCATGGATTCGGAACCCTAACCATGTGAGTTTATTCTTAAATTCTTTCTTGGGTATAGTCCTCATCCACATGCACTTCTTACGGGCTGTACAAATTCTTCTTTCTTATTCTTAGGCCACTCACTGAAGGCGGCGTGCATGCGGGGCTATTCTTCTTCTCTGTCACTCATGGGTTCCCCATCGCAACAACCTTCTCTTCTCTTCTCTTTTTATACTTCTTTAAATAAAATTTCAGATTTAAGGTATTCTTTAATTATGTTCTTTAGATAATGATTCTACAATGAATTTCCTTTCTTCCTTTCTCTTTATTCTTTAACATTCTTATACATGTATATGTGCATGTAAATATGATCATTCTTTGCTATTCTTTCTAAATGCAAATGCTCAAATGTAAGAATGCATTATGGCATATAAAGATATCATTATGGAACTAGTATTCTCTACCAACAACATTTCCATAACAAAGTAATAATCCAACATACTCATATATATGCACTTTCTTTGACATTTCATCAAACACCTTACATGCACATACAAACCCTAAATTGGTTACACTTCCACATATTTCTCAAGCCACCAAAATTGGAGCAAAAACTCCCTAAGGCCAACAACCACCTTAGCCGAATTTCATCCTCCACCATTCCACATCTATTCTTTCATATTTCATCCAAATTCTATCAACTCAGCTCATACAAATACATCACTTCTCATGGTCATGAGATTCACATATCAAACAACCTCAATTTCAATCCATACTTCTCATACATATAACATACAATAAATTTCTCTACACAAGTATTTATTCAATCAAAGCTAAAGTTGGATTTACTTACCTTGAATTTGAGCAATTCCAACACTATAATCTCTCTTTGGTAGAATTCCCTTTCCTCTTAAACCCTAAGCATATAAAACCATAAGAATTCAAAACTTTAAAATTTAATCTCACATCTTAGTGCAAGAAACTTACCTTTGAATGCTTAGGATTGAAAATCTATCAAAATTTAGCCAAAATCCTATGAATTTTCTTGAAATTAGTGGAAGAAAAATTGAGAGAATTTGGGATGACGGTGGCGTGAATAATGGGTGGAGTGGCTAGGGTTTCAATCCTTGAACTCTTATTACTATGTAATAATATATATAGTTTCCCATTTTACCCTTGCACTTTCTAAAAATTCCATCTATGTCCCTTAGACAATTATAAGAATGCCCTCATTTTTATTATCTTCTCCATGTTAATCTACTTTTTTTCATTCCTCACTCTTTCATCTAATTATGAGTGGAATGACCATTATACCCCTAATAACATTTTGAAGAATTTCCTTCACACTTGTTCAAGATAACTTTAACAAAATTCAACTAGGGGTATTAGGGCATAAATAAAGCTATGTATCTTGATGTGGGTGTTACAATCAAGAGGAGGTTACTGCATAACTTATGGATCAAAGTGAACCACCACAGGTAGCACAGAAGCTACGCAGATCTGGGAGACTATGTTGTGAGCCTGAGAGATATGGTTTCTTGTGACTCAACATGGTGACGTACTGATCTACCAAGACAATAAACCTAGAACCTACGATGAAGCTATACGGATCTAGATTCCGTTAAATGGCTTAAAGCCATTAAATTTGAGATGGACTCCATGTACCAGAACCAGTCATGGTTTCTGGTGAATCCACCTAAAGGGGTAAAACCATAGGGTGTAAATGGGTCTTCAAGAAGAAGACCGACATGGATGGCAAGGTGCATACCTGTAAGGCACGACTAGTTGGCAAAGGTTTCATACAAATTCATGGTATTGACTATGAAGAAACCTTTTGCCAGTTGCCATAATTAAATCCATCTCGATTCTGCTTGTGATTGCTGCGTATCTTGACTGTGAAATTTGGAAAATGAATGTCAAAACGGCTTTCTTGAATGGAAACCTTGAAGAGGATGTGTACATGACACAACCCAATGGTTTTGTTCTTGATGGACAAGCTAAAAATATATGCAAGTTGCAGAGGTCCATACATGGACTTAAGCAAGCTTCAAGGAGCTAGAACATTCGTTTCGATGAATTCATAAAATACTTTGGTTTCATCAAGAACGAAGATGAGGCCTGTGTTTACAAGAAAGTAAGTGGGAGCGTAGTGGCATTCCTGGAGTTGTATGTCGACGACATACTTTTGATCGAGAATGATATACCAAGCTTGGAGTCAGTAAATACTTGGTTATCCAAGTGATTCTCCATAAAGGACTTAGGAGAAGTAGCTTACATTCTCGGAATAAAGATCTATCATGATAGATCAAGAAGTTTGCGTAGCCCAAGTCAAAGTACATAGACAAGGTGCTGAAGAGATTCAGTATGGAAGAATCCAAGAAGAGATCTCTTCCAATGGCACATGGTGTCTATCTCTCTGAGGATATGTGTCCTAAACCACATATTAAGAGAGATAAAATGAAGAGGATCCCATATGCGTCAGCAATTGGATCCATCTTGTATGCTCAGAATGATATCTCATGTGCATTAAGCACTTGTAAGGGATATCAAGCGAATCCAAGTGAGCGATGCTCTAATTGCATGCTCAGACTAATATCTCATGTGCACGAAGCACTTGTAGTAGATATCGATTAGATCCAAGTGAGCAATGTGGTGTCATGTACTAGGATTGATGTCTTATGTGCATTTAGTACTGGTAAAAGATATCGATCAGATCCAAGTGAGTG
Source organism: Pistacia integerrima (assembly GCA_026225825.1). Lineage (NCBI taxonomy): Eukaryota > Viridiplantae > Streptophyta > Magnoliopsida > Sapindales > Anacardiaceae > Pistacia > Pistacia integerrima. The sequence continues at coordinate 16,933,280 of CM047742.1, read as the reverse complement.
ACACTAGATGAGTGTCAATGAAATCCTTAAGTACTTGAAGAGGACTAAGGATTTGTTCCTGGATTATGGAGGGGTACATGAGCTCACTGTAAGAAGATATAGTGATGCTAATCTCCAAAATGGGTAAAGATGATTTTTGCTTGCAATCCGGGTTCATATTTTGTCTCAATAGAGTTGCAGTGAGCTGGAAGAGCTCGAAGCTAAGTACTGTAGTAGTTTTTACAATTGATGCTAAGTACATCACATTGTTTAATGCAGTCGTATAGGCAGTTTGGATCAAGAAGTTCATTGTTGAACTTGATGTGGTTCCAAGCATTGGCGATCTAGTAAAGTTCTACTGTGATAACAATGGAGCCATCGTTATGGCTAAGGAACAACGGTCTCACCAGTAATCCAAACACTTACTTAGTTGATTCAATCTGATCTAAGAAGTCAATCAGAAAGAGAATGTGCAGATTTATAGAATACCTACTAACCCACTATTGAAATTTCTATTGGAGTAGAAGCATGATGGGCCCTTGGGTCATTCGATGTTAAATACATGAATGATTGGCTATAATGCAAGGGGGAGATTGTTGGAGTAGGTGCCCTAGAGCCAATCAATTATTGTGGAATTGACTCTTTGAAATAATGTTTATTAATCAATAAAAGACATTATCCATTATATCACGTAAATCATATTATATGTATTGATATATGTCCTTATGAGGGTATCAAGTGTTTCAAATCTTGATAGTGGGAACCCTATGATCACATATAGTGGCCATTCTAGAAATGTTCATAGCCCAATATTATTCTGACCAAGGACACAGATAATAGGGTAAGGCTATCATAGTGTTGAACGACCTTGTCGAAAGACAGTGATTGATCTCACTTGTCAAGGTTGTTTACCGACAACCTGGTGCGACACATGGGTGCTTACTGTAGGCAAGTTCACTAGACAGACCCACTAGAGGATTCCATGTGGATGGTAACCCTAGTGTCTATGGAATAAATCCTCTAACGGATGGTGGTGCATGTGATCCTTAGACTTGAGATCACTAGAGCGCCTTGTGCACCAATTGGTGTACTTTGACACTAGCCCAATGTAGTTCTATTCAGAGCTATCAATACGGTAGTGATTGACTACATTGAGAAGTATATCAAGACTATGGTGGATCGACAAAGGATTCATCACTTCCGGGTTCAGGAGAAGTTATCTGGCAGCGCAATTTAGTGAATGGAAATGGTACTAAAGTTGTGGCAACAGTGGGATTGAGTTGTTGCTTGCTCAATCCAATTTAATATTCCTGTCATTGTTCCAATAACTAAATATAAACATATCGAGGATATCTGAGGTTGACACTATTTTTGTACCTCAGCCTCGATGAGATAACGGATGATGAAGGGATTTGATTGCATGGTAGCCATATCGTTGACAGGCTGGGGTTTGTTGCTCAATCCAATTTAATATTCCTGTCATTGTTCCAATAACTAAATATAAACATATCGAGGATATCTGAGGTTGACACTATTTTTGTACCTCAGCCTCGATGAGATAACGGATGATGAAGGGATTTGATTGCACGGTAACCACATCGTTGACAGGCTGGGGTTTCGTTGAATCTGAATCTATCGAGTGGCCATGATGCCTTGCTAGGGTTCAATCTTGGTCTGTGTGTAGTGAAACAATTAATTGGTGTTAATCGCGATACTACTCACTGTCGATATGGTAAGGAGCCTATGGGTCACACACTTAAAAGATAATTTAAGAATCAATTTGTGAGATTGGTATTTTCGCCTTTTAGGACGAAATAGTATTTTGGTAATCTCGCAATGCAATTAAATTTGCTGAGGTTGTTGCCTGTAGTTAATTTGATATTAAAATTAAATTAGTAAGATTATATTTAAATATATATATATATATATATATATATGAATTATTGTTGTTATTAAATGTTAATATATTTTTTTAAGTATATTAATTGATTTTAATTATAATAATAATTAATTAATTTTAAATACCAATTACATGGTGTTTGGTTGCAAGGGTAAGCTTGGGTTGGTGCCCATGGGTATTCCTTATTGGAATAGGGTTTTAATTAGTTGCACTATATAAGTGCAACTTAATTAAAACATAAGGAGAATTTTTTTTATAAAATAAAACCCTAGCCACCCTATAGATCTCTCTCTCTCTCTCTTTCTCTCTCTCACGTTTTCTTCTTCAAGTGAAGAAGAAAATTTTTCAATTTTCATTATCTTTGATTCTTGAAGCCGGCAATTGCTCTGGCAAAACAATTGTTGGTTCCTCAGATTATCTTTGTGTGGATTTCTGTGAGTGCAATCCTACATTGGATCGATTAGTGAAGAAATCTGGTGAACAGTGTCGATGAACAGTATCTGATGAACAGTGTCGGTGAACAGTATCTGATGAACAGTGTCGGTGAACAGTGCTTTGAATCGTGTTCGTGAGCAATGAACAGTAAAGATGGAGCCTCCAAACGTGGGTCTGAACTAAATCCATGTATGGATTTGTTTTTTACACATTTTATTTTACGTTTTAGTTTATGCATGAAAACGTTATAATCTGTACTCAGATCTTGGTTCATGTAATTGATCGATTCGTTTTAAAGTGTTGTCTGAATCTGGTTATTTACTTACATAAGTCACCATACTGAGTCGGGAGAAAACCATATCTCTTAGGCTCATGGCATACTCTTGCAGAACTACATAGCTTCTGTGCTACTTGAGGTGGTTCACTTTGATCCATAGATTCGGGTGTAACCTTTTCACGATGTTCAAGCACTTCTTGTGGCACATCATCCCGTCCTTCATCTAATGTATTTTGTGGTTCTAGAACTTCATCGGGTTCTACTTTTCTTCCGCTAGTACTTCTTAGAAAAAATTCTCTCTCTAAGAAGACACCAATATGAGCGAGAAAAATTTTGCACTCTTTTGGGTGGTAGAAATAATATCCTTTGGTATCCTTAAGATACCCCACAAAAATATATTCATTAGATTTCAGGCCCAGCTCATTCAAAGTCAATTTCTTGACATAAGTTTCGCAACCCCAAATCTTCAAATAAGACAAATTGGGCTTTCGCCCACTCTATAGTTCATATGCAGTCTTATCCACAGAATTTGACGACACACGGTTAAGTATGTGAGTTGCAATCTCTAGGGCATAACCCCAAAATGATTCGGGTAGATCACTAAAACTCATCATGGACCTAACCAAATCAAGTAAGGTCTTATTTCTCCTTTCAGACACACCATTATGATGGGGTGTATACGGAGAGGTGAGTCTTGAAACCGTTCCACATTCCTTTAGGTATGTTTAACTCAACATACCACACTTGGCATAGTTGTTACTTTGAGAATATCCATATTGTCTATTTCGAGAACATATAAAATTATTATGAAACAGTTCCATAAAGAATATTATTTATACTAAAAGACAACAATCCATTAGTAATAAAAAGCATAATTCTCATTTGTCCAAAGTGGACATAGAAACATCATTTCTAGAAACTGAGGGAAAATCATAATAATCCATTAGTTCCATAACAATCCCGTAGGAAAAGTCAGACAATTCGATCCTATAGCTAATGTAGCATCACGTGCTCCATTTCCAACTAGTAGGTCCACATCTCCCTTGGTGAGCAATCTACTTTGCCATAGTCCCTGTACATTAGTACAAATGTGAGTACCACATCCTATTGTCAATGACCCAAGATGTTGAAGGGGAGAAGTTAATCTCATTCATGAACGTACTTGATGAAGAAGTAGCATTCTTCTTCCTTTTTGTTAAGAAGGCCTTGCAATGTTTCTTCCACTGGCTGGGATTCCCACAGTGAGGACAAATGCCCTTCGTATCTACAATAGTTTCTTCCAACAACTTTTGAGCCTTTTCATTCACACTTCAGTTAGCTTCAACCAACGTAAATGTTTTTGACATTTTGATGCCACACTCAGTAGCCTTCAAAATATCCAGAAGCTCGAAAAGGGTATTCTTCTTACCATCCTCAATAAAATCATGGACAAATTGAGAGTAAGAATCTAGCAAAGACTATAATGTTAGGTCTATTGCTAAACCCTTATTAAGTCTACAATCGAAAATCTCAAGCTTGTTCATATAATCGGTCAACTTGAGTATATGATCGCCAATTTTGGTACCCTCTTCCATCTTGCATCTAAACAGTGAGTGAGACAGATTTTTCTGGAGAGTGTAAAGAATGGAAGCTAAGTCCATATTTTGGCACTGCAATCGCAGTAATGGTGTCATTGATGCAAGCGCAATGTATCTTGTCATTTCTGCTTTAGCATCATGTGTATGCTTCATATATACATACCTAATCTGATGGATAGAACTATCAGCAGGCGTTGCTGACAAAGCATGCACAATGGTGTATAATCTTATCGCTTAACTTAAGTAAATTGTTTATACTTCTATAACAGTCAATGAAATTCTCCCTATTCCATTTTTTTCCCAATTCAATGATTTGTCGTAGTGATGATGGGTTCATATTGCTTATTTTAATGAATCTACAAATGCAGAAAAACAAAAGTTATTATCATGTTTATTATTATTATTATTTAACAAGGTCTTTTATTAAATAATTGCTCCCACTATTTTCCTCAAGCCAATATCCCTCACTATTAACCCGGGAAAGCCCGTTGGCTCTCCTAGTGGACTAAGACCTCATCTAGCCCATTTCAAACCTTCGCTTTGGCGAACAAACCAAAATGGGTTGATTAGGTAGGCCAACAAACTTAATTCATACCAGTTGATAGCTACAACTACCAACCTTAAATGCGAAATAAGCCAACAAACCAATCACACAATTCAATGGCTGAAGCCATTATCCTCAAGTGTTATTCTCAGTATCAGTACAGTGGAAACTACATGTCACCACGTACGCATAACAAGTGTACTTCTCTACTATGCCTATGATGTGTTTATCAACCTTCACTTTGGCGAACCAGCAAAACACACCATTTAAGTTGACCCATCACCATTAAGAAAAACTCTAATGAATTTAACCTCTCATTTGTAGAAGTGTACCCTTCGCTTTGGTGAACAAGGTTCTGGCGAATAGTGGTTTGATTAAACCAATGGTGATGGAAGCCTTTATTGATTAGACTTAATATGCTTTATCGAGGGTTTTTATTTTGTGTGTCTCACCAGTTTTATCTTGTCTAGCATGTTATAGTCATAACATACATCCTTAGCATGCATACTAAGCTTAAAATAAATGTGTTGGTGCATGGCCTTAACTAAAACCGATTCCCCAAGCCTAGAGGAATTGGTAGGTCAACCTAGGTTTAATTATAACTTAGGATTCTTCAAGTAATTTGCATTCTCCTTGCTTAGCTTCTTCTTCTTGAACATTATAAATCTTTCAAATTAAAATTACATTTCTAATTTTACATATTTGAAAAGAAACCTTGAGTTACATTAGAGGGAGTGAGATGAGAGAAATAAATACATTAGAGGTAATAGATAAACGTAGGGCACGTAGGCCCTATTTTAAAATTACATAAATGAAAAATTAAACTAGGTCCAAAGGCTTATACACCATACACCATGCATATTCACATACAAGAATCATGCATCAATCAATCAAAATTAAATTTTGACTAGGTTGGTAAATTACAAGTTACCTCTTGATTTTTAGCAGTGTTGTTTAAGTCTGGGAAGTTTTAAAATGTTTATTTTAGTCCTTTGTTATTGGGCCTCACTCAATTGGGCCCCCAAAATGTTTCTAACATGCAGCAACAGTTTTTAGAAAATTATGGATTAAAAAATAGCGCACAACAATGCGATCATGGCCCAAATTCAACCCATTGCATCTTTACATGGGCTGCCCAAAAATTCAGATTCGGTGCATGTTTTAATGTGCACTGGATTAGGCCCTTGGCTGAAAAACCAAGTGCCAGTAGCCCCAAAACAAGAGCAAACGGGGAAAGCGAGAACACATTTTGGTAGCGTGCCGAATGCTCCAAAATAATAACCTTACTAACCTAACTACTAAATTGCATATAGGGTGAGCAAGGGTTGATCCCACAGGGAATGATTCGATTAAATCCTATATTCTAACCAATAACCACAACGAAAGCAACAGAAAAATAAAATAAAATAAAATTATAAACAATAAACATGACAATAGAATAATAAAAAGGGTTGTAGACAATGCAATCTAAAGTGAAACGAATAATTCTCCAATGGTAGAAAATATCAGATTAAAAACAACCAGTTCTCGGTTCAAGATCCACCTAAACATGCATGGACATGAACTAACCGTAACATTATTCTATCTCGTTATTATGGAATTATTGACCCTAGGAAACAACAAGCTCTGTTACTCGAATTTTCCCTTAATTGTCACTACTGAAATAAGCTCTTCAATTAGATCCTAACCCTTGAACAACCTAGAATAAACTCTCTAAGTTTAATCCAATGGCAACCTTAAGAATTAGGAAAATAGATCAATCCAAGCAACAATCACGCAAGATCGGATTATTAAACTTAGGTTATGTTATTCAAGGTGACAGACTGAAAAGTTGTCCGTAATCATCTATCATCATGTGTTACTCATTGAATAGAAAGAGGACAATTACGTATCACAATTCTTAATTCTAACAGATAAAATTCTGATTAAACAATTTAGCAGGTCATTACTAAATCACCCAAACAAAAATCATAAACAATTAAAACAGAATAACATAAACAATTCCAATAAGAACGAGATTAAGAACAATGTTATTGAAGTTAAGTTACACCAATGACATGAATTCAGGCTTCAAAATCCCCTTGAATTGAAGAAGAAAGATCAGCTGCACATATTGACGTAGAAAGTAAAAAACTAAAAAAAACCATCCACTGTTGTTCTCCTCTCCCCCGTTTAACCTAACAACTCTTAAATAAATAACATGTTTTTCCTCAATGCTGCCCCAGGAAAAACGAATATTACTTTCCTAGACCTTTCCTAAACAATAGACTTCCAAAACCGTCAATTCCTTATCAGATATGGAAAACAGAATTCGTAATCCAGCTTGCACCAGGATTCTCACAATGTAAAAGAACTTTTTTGGGCTTGGTCACTCATAAAATTGTAGTCTTGGATGTGTAGATGAATTTGGGCTTTTGAATCACCTGCTTTCGATATCTGAAGCTCCAGTTAGGCCCATTCGAAGACTTAATACTCAGCCAGGAAATCCTTCCACGAATAGGATTCCAGGTCCGGTTTTGCAACAACTAATGAGGGCCCAAACGAACTCTGATTCTCGCCCATAATACCTTCCTGGAAGGCTTGATTCGTCTACTTTACTTTTTAAGAGGAACACTTTTGCATCGAGAAATCTGACTCCATGAAAAACCTGAAAAACGCAGCACTAGTTAGAATAACAAAAATCTGGAATTTCCTAATCTTGTCTCAATTATTTCATAAAGTCTATCCAAATATGCCAAACTTACAAAATAAACTCTAATCAACTCAACTAGGCATAAAACATAACAAAAAACATAATATGGAAGGAATAAAAAAAAAATATATAAATTACACTCTTATCACATTTGCATGCACTGCTGCTGGTGTAGTAGTAGCCTTTGTGCCATCGCACAAGGCTGCTGTTGTGCCATTTGTGGCGACACAGCCCAAGGCCACATGCTGGAGCATGTGGACAGCACCTTCCGAGCACGGCATCATGCAAGCAAGGAGTACTGCCAGCCGCGCATTTTAATCAGCAGCAGTGCGTATTTGCTCGCTCCCGCGTTCATCATCGCATCTTGCAGCACAACAACACACATCAGTAGGTTTTGCCCTCCACGGCAGTCCACTCTTTAGATCAAGATCAAGTTTTATTTGACTTTGATCGAACACACAAAATCAGATCAGATGAAATATTATATTAACACAACAGATCAACCGAAGAAGAATTTTTAAACCAATTTTACTGATTTTATAAAACTGGTAATACCAGAGTTGGTTGACACAAATCTAAAGCATCCAAATAAGTATCAAATGATGTAAATACATAAAAGTGGCTCTAATACCATTGCTGGTTTTTGGATTGTTTAAGCAGCAGAAAAATAAAACCTTTTCGATCACAAAAACCATAAAAACAGTTATCCAATTACGGATCTACATCAATTTGATACAAGAAAATATTGAAACCAAGTTTAATGTCATGCCAACTTTTGGAGGCTCCTCCGATTGATGTGATTCACTCCCACTCCAAGTTAGGAATGAACTCCTGGTATCCACAGGAAGATGGGACAAATGTCGTTAAGGAATTATTAGGCTAGGTAATTCACTCAACTAAGGGAATAAAAATCTACTGAATTTTTCTCTCACCAATGGAGGCTCATGGTTTTGAGAGAGAGAGAAAGAGGAGGTGATAGAGTGGAATTTATATACTTTTTATTCCTTCTATATTATGTTTTTTGTTATGTTTTATGCCTAATTGAGTTGATTAGTGTTTATTTTGTAAGTTTGGCATATTTGGATAGACTTTAGGAAATAATTGAGAAAAGATTAGGAAATTCCAGATTTTTGTTATTCTGACCAGTGATACGTTTTTCAGGTTTTTCATAGAGTCAGATTTCTTTATTGCAAAAGTGTTCTTCAGAAAAAGTAAAGTTGACAAATCAAACTTTCCAGGAAGGTATTATGGGTGAGAATCCGAGTTCGTTTGGGTCCTCATTAGTTGTTGCAAAACCGGACCTGGAATCCTAGTCGCGGAAGGATTTCCTGGCTGAGTATTGAATCTTCGAACGGGCCTAACTGGAGCGTCAGATATCGAAAGCGGCTGATTCAAAAGCCCATATTCATCTACACATCCCGGAATATAATTTTATGAAGTGACCGAGCCCAGAAAAGATTTTTACGTTGCGAGAATCCTGGTGCAAGCTGGAGACGAAATCTGTTTTCCATATCTGATAAGATTTTGACAAATCTGGAAGTCTATCTTTTAGGAAACGTCTAGGAAAGATTTTCCGTGATTCCTAGGGTAGAATTAAGAAGAAAACATGTTATTTATTGAGGAGTGTTACGGTTAGTTCATGTCCAATGCATGCTTAGGTGGATCTTGAACCGAGAACTAATTGCTTTTAACCTGATATTTTCTACCGTTAGAGATTTCTTTGTTTTATTTAGTTTGCCTTGACTACAACCCCCTTTCATTACTGTTGTCATGTTTACTATTTAGGGTTTTATTTTATTTTTCTGTTGTTTCCATTGTTTTAGAATATTGAATTTAATCGAAGCATTCCCTGTGGGATCGACCCTTGCTTACCCTATATACAATTCAGTAGTTAGGTTAGGAAGGTTATTAATTTGGTGCATCCGGCATGCTAAGTTTGGAGAATCAGATGGGTCAAATGGCAACTGCTATAAGTCATTTAGAGGCTCAAGTTGGAGGGAAGTTGCCTTCTCAACCAGTGGTGAACCCAAAGGAAAATGTGAATGCAGCAACGCTAAGAAGTGGCAAGAAAGTGGAAGAACCGAAGCTGAACATTCCAAGTGTAGCAAAGGAAGCAAAAATTGAAGATGAATTTGGGAGAGAAGAGGCTACAACTGAATCAAAGGTAATTCCTAACCCTTCAATTCAACTTCCGTCTAATACTTTACGTTTTCCTAGTAGATTCGCGAAGTCAAAGAAAGAAGAGAAGGATAAAGAGATTTTGGAGATGTTTCGCAAGGTGGAAGTGAATATACCTCTGTTGGATGCAATTAAGCAAGTGCCAAGGTATGCAAAATTTCTTAAGGAGTTGTGCACCAATAAGCGGAAGTTGAACGGTGATGAAAAGATAATAATGGGAGAAAATGTGTCAGTAGTTTTCCAAAGAAAACTTCCTCCCAAGTGCAAGGATCTAGGGATGTTTACAATTCCTTGTGAGATAGGTAACACCAGAATTGAGAGAGCTATGTTAGATTTAGGAGCTTTGATTAATGTTATGCCAAGATCTATTTATGCTTCATTAAATCTAGGTCCTGTGAAAGATACCGGTGTTATTATTCAATTGGCTGATCGCACTAATGCATACCCTGAAGGGGTAGTTGAAGATGTTCTTGTGCAGGTCAATGAGTTAGTGTTTCCTGCTGATTTCTACATTCTGGATATGGATGATTCTTCTTCTCCTGACCCTGCACCTATCTTGCTGGGAAGACCATTCCTAAATACAGCTCGGACAAAAATAGATGTTCATGATGGTACCCTCACGATAGAATTTGATGGTGAAGTTATTCGTTTTAATATTTTTGATGCCATGAAATATCCAACTGATGTTCCATCTATTTTTGCTATTGATGTTGTTGATCCTGTTGATTCCATAGTACAAGAGATTTTTGAGTTAAATAATGCAGATGAGTTAGAGGTTGCCCTTCTCAAACATGTGGAATCAGAGGAGAAAGGAAAGAGCTCAGTGAAGAATTGAAGGAGACAATGGCAGCTTTACGTTCTTTGAAACCGAGTCCAGAAAGGTATGGAGTTTCTTTTATAAAGGCATGCGATTCTCACCGAGGGTTATTGCCTTGTTTTGTGCAGGCCCCACCACTGGAGTTGAAGCCATTACTGGGCCATTTGAAGTATGTGTACTTGGGAGAAAATGAGACACTGCCGGTAATTATGTCGAATAAGTTAACACCCAATCAAGAAGAGAAACTAGTTTGAATGCTACGGGAACATAAGGAAGCGATTGGCTGGACCATAGTTGACATTAAGGGGATTAGTCCTTCCATATGCATGCATCAGATTTTGCTTGAAGAAGGTGCCAAACCGACACGGGAAGCGCAACACAAATAAAATACCCCAATGATGGATGTGGTGAAAAAAGAAGTCCTAAAGCTTTTAGATCTTTGGGGTAATTTATCGATTTCGATTTCAAGCGGTAAGTGGGTAAGTCCAGTGCAAGTTATCCCCAAGAAATCTGGTGTTACAGTGGTGAAAAATCAAGACAATGAGTTGGTTCCTACACGTGTTTAGACAGGCTGGCGTGTGTGCATTGATTACAGGAAGTTGAACTCAACAACTCGAAAAGATCATTTTCCACTTCCCTTTATTGATTAAATGCTTGAGAGGTTAGCTGGTCATGTTTATTACTGTTTTCTTGATGGATTTTCAGGGTATAACCAGATTGTCATAGCACCGGAGGATCAAGAGAAGACGACATTCACATGCCCATTTGGTACCTTCGCCTATCGCCAAATGCCGGTTAGTCTCTGCAATGCTCTGGCCACATTCCAGCGATGTATGGTAAGTATTTTTTCAGAATATGTTGAGTCAATTATAGAGGTGTTTATGGTTGATTTTAGTGTTTTTGGTGATTCATTTGATCAATGCTTGCATAACCTAACACTAATTCTAGACAGATGCATGGAAACTAAGCTTGTACTTAACTGGGAAAAATGTCATTTTATGGTAAAGCAATGTATAGTTTTGGGGCATATTGTTTCATCCAAGGGAATAGAGGTTGATAAGTCTAAGATAGATTTGGTTCTGACTTTACCTTACCCGCAGCGTGAGAAGTTCGATCTTTTCTTGGCCATGCAGGTTTCTATCGGAGATTTATCAAGGACTTTTCAAAAATTGCATTGCCGTTATGCAGATTGTTACAAAAAGATGTGGATTTTCAGTTTGATGAGAAGTGCAAAGAGGCATTTGACAAGTTGAAGACATTGTTGACGACAGCACCAGTGATAAAACCACCTAATTGGGATCTACCTTTCGAAATTATGTGTGATGCGAGCAACTACGCATTAGGTGTTGTCTTGGGTCAAAGAGTTGGCAGAGCGTGTCACGTCATTTATTATGCATCCAGAACCTTGAATGGCACCCAGCTCAATTATTCTACGATTGAAAAAGAACTTTTATCAGTTGTTTTTGCTTTAGAAAAATTTCGGTCATATTTGTTGGGTGCTAAAGTTATTGTCTTTTCTGATCATGCAGCTCTTAGGTACTTGCTCATAAAGAAGGAGGCAAAACCAAGGCTAATTAGATGGATTCTTCTACTCTAGGAATTTGATTTGCAGATTAAAAATAACAAGGGAGCAGAGAATGTTGTAGTAGATTACCTTAGCCGTTTGGTTCGTGACAGTGATGAGCTTCCTTTGCGAGAAACATTTCCGGATGAGCAATTATTTTCCATTGAAATGGCATCACCATGGTATGCAGATATTGTCAATTTTTTAGTTACTAACGTGTTGCCAAATGATTTGACTAGAGCTCAAAAAGACAAGATCAAGAGTGATGCTAAGTATTATGCTTGGGACGATCCATATCTATGGAAGTATTGTGCTGACCAAGTGATAAGAAGGTGCGTATATGAACATGAATTTATTCCTATTTTAACCTTCTATCATACCTATGCATGTGGAGGACATTTTGGACCACAGAGGATAGCTCCTAAGGTATTAGAATGCGATTTTTATTGGCCATCATTGTTCAAGGATGCCTACATGTTCTGTAAGTCATGTGATAATTGCCAAAGAATAGGAAACATTTCTCGTAGAGATCAAATGCCACAATCTCCTATATTTATTGTTGAAATTTTTGATGTTTGGGGCATTGATTTCATGGGTCCATTTCCTGTTTCCTTTGGTAATGTTTATATTCTATTAGTTGTTGATTATGTTTCCAAATGGGTGGAGGCGAAAGCCACCAGAACTAACACTTCAAAGGTTGTTGCAGATTTTGTTAAAACTAACATTTTTGTCAAGTTTGGGATACCAAGGGCCATAATCAATGATAAGGGTAGTCATTTTTGCAATAGGACAATGGAGGCATTACTTAAAAAATACCATGTCACACACAAGGTCTCCACATCGTACCACCCACAAACCAATGGCCAAGCCGAGGTGTCAAATAGAGAGATCAAGTCAATTATGGAAAAGACAGTGAACCCAAACGGGAAGGATTGGTCTTTGAGATTAGACGATGCATTATGGGCATACAGAACAGCATATAAGACACCTATTAGCATGTCCCCATACAGATTAGTGTTCGGTAAGCCGTGTCATCTTCTAGTAGAATTAGAGCACAAGGCTTATTGGGCAATCAAGCATTGCAATATGGAGATGAAGGAAGCTAGCGTTAATAGGAAGTTGCAATTGCAATGTAACAACTACTGAAAACTAGTACAATGCATGCATAATAACAATAGAAAATTGGGCCCAAAAACTTTCTTTTCATTATAAGTCATATGTCTTTTATACACAAAAGTCTTGTTTACAAAAAATGCATTTTTAAAGGCAAAACAGGGAAACAGTGTAGCTATCTCTTCGCTTGCCGACGCCCCTCCGACTGCATCACCTAGAACCTGCAACCACAAAGGAAAATAACGGGGTGAGCACAAAATAATGCTCGGTAAGTAAAACTCTCTCTCTGTCTGTCCCCGTATAAATAACTCTTAATTCTTTCCTTATGCTATTTCTGATTCTGTTTCTGTTCCTAATAACATCATGGCCTCATCTTACCTGGAGGTACGGCCGGGATGGCGTTCACAGGCACCATCTCACTCTCTATAGCTATCGGGTGGAATTCACACAGTACCAACCCCGTTCTTAGTGACTACCGAGTGAGGATCACAAAGCACCAACTCGGTTCTTTCTAACTATCGGGTGGAGATCACCTAACACCTACCCGTTCCTCATGAATTTTGGGTAACGATCACCAAGCATTTACCCGTCTCTAGTCACTATTGGGTGATGGTCACAAAGCATCAACCCACTTCTACCAAATGTTAGATGATGATCACAAAGCATCAACCTACATATCTCTTAACTAAAGGGTAGTGGTCACAAAGCATCTACCCATTTCTACTACTCATCGGGTGATGATCACAAAGCATCGACCCATCTCTCTAAGGGCTATTCGGATGATGATCACAAAGCATCAATCCGATTCCCATAATGGTCGGGTGATGACCACAAAGCATCATCTCAACTATACTACTCTTCTAATTCATTCTATTGTAGCATTTTTCAATGCTCTCTACCCTTAGAGTAATTTTACCCACTAAGCTCTCTACTCATAGGGTAAATGCATAAACCATTTCCTTACACTTTCTTAGGTCACTTTTCCATGCACAATTAGTGCCTATGGATGGTTCATCACTACCAATGCACTTATGAAATGCCAACATGCAATGTTGCAAGAATTAAGGTTCAATACTCACACTCAAACCTCTATTAGGCATTTCATCAAACATCTCATGTGCACTATGAAACTCTATTATAGCAATGATTCTAAATCTTTCTCTAACCATCCAAAATGGGGAAAAACCCCTTCACAAAGCCATAAAACCTGTCAAACAAGGCACTTCCAAAAAGGGATCCATGACACCCTTAAATTCCATCTCAAACTACCTTGCCAACCCAACATCTCATTTCTCAAATTTACAAGGTATAACAATCACAAAGCATAGAAATCTCTATTTAATCCTTCATACATGCCATATTACATGTACATCACATACATACATCAAGTCTATCAAAACCCTAATCAAGAAATTTCATAAATCTCAACTTGGGTTGGGTTTTACTTACTTGTTATGGAGAGACTTCACAAATTCTTCCTTTCAATTGTTTAGCTTGACTTTTCCTCTAATCTTAACCAAAAGAAAGAAAACCCTCAAACTTCAATATGGGTTAAAACTCCCAAATCACACAACTTAAGTAGAAATCCTTACCTTAGGAAGCCTTAGGTTGCTTTTCTACCCCAAATCCCTTCAAAAAATACCTTGGAGAACCTTGATCAAAAGAAAAGAGAAGTTGAGAGGAGTGAGGATGGGAAGTTGCGTTTGAGAAGAAGAAAATGAGGGGGTTTCTTTGATTTTAATTCCTTTTAAAGAAATATAAACACACTCATTCCCATTTTGCCCTTATTCTTCTTTGGGAATTCCATCTATATCCTTTGATTCATTACAAACTCACCCCCATATCAACACATTCTCTATGAAAAATCCTTACAATTAACTCCCCACTTTCCCTGCTAATTAGGGGTAGAAAGGTCAAATTGCCCTTAGGGAAGAAAATATCTAAAACTTAACCAACATTTTATTCGGCTTGCCGCGGCGGTTGAAAACTTCTATCACCGCGGCAAAAGCGTCCAAGAGGCTTCCCCGTGGCTTCAACCTCTCTTCCACGGGCGAAGATTCTTCGCCCGATAGCACTGCATCGAATTTCTTCTTTTCGCTTTTCAACCAATTTCAGGGGCAAACATTCAACACAACACTAAATCAAACAATAATACCAAAACCAACTCAAAATAAGAGCGAAAGAGGAAACAGTAACAACGTACCTCAAGCGGGGCGTTACAATTCTTCCCCCCTTAAAAGAATTTCGTCCCCGAAATTCATGCAAATAACTCTGGAAAATGAGTCTTCATGTTCCGCTCTACTTCCCAAGTGGCTTCTTCCACTTTGTGATTCCTCCAAAGGACCTTAACTAGCGGAACACTCTTGTTCCGAAGCTCTTTAACCCTTCGATCTAGAATCTGAACTGGACGTTCTTCATATACTAGATTCTCTGTTACTTCAACGTCTTCTACGCTCGGGATGTGGAGGGATCACTTACATATTTCCGTAGCATCGAGACATGGAAGACATCGTGCCTTTGTCCAAGCTAGGTGGTAGTGCCAATCTATAGGCCACCTTTCCCACTCGTTGCAAGACCTCAAAAGGACCTACATACCTCGGTGCTAGCTTCCCTTTGCTTCCAAAGCGCATTACTCGCTTGTAAGGAGAAACTTTCAGAAACACTTTGTCGCCCACGTGGAATTCTACCTCTTTCCTCTTCAAGTCGGCATAACTCTTCTGTCGATCTTGGGCTTGTTTCATTCTATTTCGACTAACTTCACATCTTCTACTAGCTTCGAGTCATCTCGGCCCAAGAGCGTGCTCAACTCATCTCTTTCTCCTACTTCATCCCAATGAAGCGGAGACCTACACCGTCTACCATACAAAGCCTCGTAAGGCGCCATTTTAATTGGTAGGCGATAAGCTTGTTGTAGGCAAATTCCACTAAGGGTAACATCTCATGCCAGGATACTCTATAATCCATGCAACAGGCTCTCAACATATCCTCGAGCACCTGATTTGTTCTCTCGGTCTGACCATCTGTCTGAGGATGATAGGCCGTACTGAATGCTAAACGGGTACCCAAACTCTTCTGTAAACTTGTCCAGAAGGCTGAAACAAATCTGGAATCTCTATCTGATACTATAGTCTTGGGCACACCATGCAATCTGACTATCTCTTTGAGGTAAATCTGGGCCAACTGATCTGTAGAGGTACTTTCCTTTACTGGGAGGAAATGGGCTGATTTGGTTAACCTATCCACAATCACCCATATAGCATTATACCCTCTCTGTACTCTGGGGAGATCCGTGATAAAATCCATCGAAATGCTCTCCCATTTCCACTGGGATACTCAATGGGTGAAGCAACCACGGCGGCCGTTGGTGTTACGCTTTCACCCGCTGATAGGTTAGGCATTTAGCCACAAACTCTGCAATGTCTTTCTTCATACCTGACCACCAATAGCCTTTCTTGATATCCTGATACATCTTGGTTGCTCCCGGATGAGCGGTGTATGGTGTGTCATGAGCCTCCATAAGAATTTTCTGTTTCAACTCCTCATTTGGAGGAATGCACAACCGATTCCTAAAATAGAGGACACCATCTCTCACAAGGAACTCTGATGCCTTGCCCTCACGCACTTGCTGAACTGTTTTCTGACACCACTCATCTGCTATTTGCTTTTCTCTAATTTCCTCTAGTAAAGAGGATCGTACCTCTAAGGGTGGCAATTCGTCCCAAACCACTTCAATCTGCTCCTTAGACAATTCTTCTATTAACTCTTTCTACAGTGGCCAGGAAAACATGGGCTTTTCTACTCAAAGCATCGGCTACTACATTGGCTTTCCCCGGTTGATATTTGATCTCACAATCATAATCCTTGACCAGCTCTAACCACCTTCTCTGCCTCATATTCAACTCCTTTTGAGTGAAGAAGTACTTTAGACTCTTATGATCGGTGTAGATATTACTCTTCACACCATTAAGGTAGTGCCTCCAAATCTTTAAGGCAAAGACCACAACTGCTAATTCTAAGTCATGCGTAGGGTATCTGGTCTCGTACTCTTTCAATTGACGAGAAGCATAAGCTATAACCCTACCCTAAGCGCATCAACACAAGACCAAGTCCCCGCAAAGAGGCGTCGCAAAAATGTCATAATCTACACCCTCCGTGGTAACACTAGTACGGGAGGCGATGTTAACCTCTTCTTCAACTCTTGAAAGCTTTCTTCACATGTTGTTGACCAGACAAAATGAGTTTTCTGTTTGGTAAGAGCTGTCAACGGTTTAGCCAACTAGGCGAATCCTACTACAAATCGTCGGTAGTAACCTGCTAAGCCTAAGAAACTCCCTGATTTCTTTCAGTTCTCTAACACGCCATTCCAGGATTGCCTGCACTTTACTCGGATCTACCGAAATCCCTTCCTTCGATACGGTATGACCCAAGAATATCACTTGGTTAAGCCAAAACTCACACTTGGAAAATTTAGCACACAACTTCTTTTCTCTCAGCCATTGCAATACTAATCTCAAGTGCCTCTCATGCTCTTCTCTTGACTTTGAGTAAATCAGAATGTCATCGATGAAGACAACAATGAACTGATCCAAATACTCATGGAATACCCCCTGTTCATCAAGTCCATAAAAACTGCTGGGGCATTAGTCAAGCCAAAAGGCATCACTACAAATTCATAATGCCCATATCTTGTACGAAAGGCAGTCTTAGCCACATCTTGCTCAACCACTCTTACTTGATGATACCCGGACCTCAAATCAATTTTGGAGAACAACTGCCGTACCTTTCAACTGATCAAAAAGGTCATCTATCCGGGGTAGTGGGTACTTATTCTTCACTGTAACTTTATTCAACTCCCTATAATCAATACACATCCTTAGTGATCCATCCTTCTTTTTTCACAAACAGATTGGAGCTCCCCAAGGGAATGACTTGGTCGGATAAAGCCTTTATCTAAAAGCTCTTGGAGTTGCTTCTTTAATTCTTGGAGCTCAGCTGGGGCCATTCGATAAGGGGCTTTAGATATTGGTGCTGTCCCTGGTGCTAGTTCGATACTAAACTCTACCTCCCTCTCTGGAGGCAAACCCGGTAACTCTTCCGGAAATACATCTAGGAAGTCTCGAACTACTGGCACCCTCTGAATCTCTAACTGGGGAACATCACCACTTTGCACTACATGGGCAATATAACCCGAACACCCCTTTCTCAACATCTTCCTGGCTTTCACATTACTAATCAGCATGCTCAACTGATGGCCTTCTCCAAAACTAAACTTATCTCCACTATCAAGGTTAAACCTTGCCTTCTTTTTCCAGTCAATCTCTACTCCATATCTCCCTAGGAAGTCCATGCCCAGAATCACATCAAAATCGGGGCATATCGAAAACTATTAAGTCAACGATTAACTCTACCCCTGGATCACTAAGGACTCTCTTAACAAAATCTCTTGAGTCACAACACTAACCCCATCGGGTAGTTCTATCTTAATGGGTTGAGTCGCTCTAGTAGGTTTCAAACCTAATCTTTCAAGCATCCCATAAGATATGAACGAATGAGTAGCACTGAATCACTTAAAGCATATAAAGGAGTGCATGAAATAATAAGCCGACCCGGTAATGGCCGATGGGTAGCCTCTGCTTCCCTCCCCTTGTGCCACAATAAAAAACTCGGCATTCACGTACCTCTCCCGAACCACGAGTAGTTGGTGGAAGGGGAGCTTTACAATCTCTCATCATGTGCCCTGGCTGTCGGCACCTATAACACACTCTCTGATCCCTCAAACACTCTCCCGGGTGATTCTTCTCGCATTTAGGGCAAGGAGGAAACCCTTCCGTCTGAGGTCGCTTATTCTTCCACTCTTTTCTATTCTGTCTATACTGAAACTTCTTCTTCTGATTCTTCATTTCTTTACCTCTGACACCCTCATGCTTCTCCCTCTGGGGAGGAGAGGGTAGCTCCTTTGATCCTCCTGTCGAGGGTCCTACGGGGAGGATTTTATTCTCAAAAATCTCCGCCTTCATCGCCCGCCTCAAAGCCTCACTATAATTTCGAGGAGGGTTGGAGCTTGTCATTATATCCCGGGCTATCTTCGGCTTCAAACCATGTACAAACTTATCCCTTCTCAAGGCCGGAGTGCTAACTATTCCGTGCAAACCTTGCAAGAGCGTTGAACTTCACGAGTACTCTTTCACGCGCTAGTCCCTTGTCAGAAGTGATAAATTCTTGGACCTTCTCATGAACTTGGTCCTCTCTTCTATACCTCAAACTCTTGCCTAAACTCTTCCCACGTCATTACTGTCGCGTCATGAGTTTCTTCCATTAACTCCCACCAAATTCGGGCATCACCCCGAAACAAGAAACTTGCATACCGGATCTTCTCCCGGTCTGACATGGGAAATAAACCGTGGCTGCTCCTAACGACCCAAGCCACTCTTACGCTATTACCGGATCTGTAGTACCCTTAAACTCGAGGGTTGATCTTTGGCTAGAGAGACCGTAAATCAGTTCAACTCTGTTCTGCGCTGGGGGAGGTACCGTTTGTCCTCTTTCGACATGTGTAACTGGCGGTACCTGAATAGGGGGTACAACTCTCCCCTGAGTTTACGCCATAACTTGTCGTATAATTCCTCGGATTCTAGCTTCATCCAAGGGGAGGGGCGTAGACTGCAGTGGGTTAGAAGGTTCTCCTTCATTCACCACACCTTACCGCGATTCCGATAACTACGCCTCATCTACAAAAATGATCACACCAATAAACTCAAGGAACAATTGCTATAAGGAAAGAATTACTCACAGATCGGTTAGAGGGGACGCGTGGCGATGAGAATAAGTACCTTTGTTCAATCCCAAAATCTTTGCTCTGATACCAAAAATGTAACAACTACAGAAAACTAGTACAATGCATGCATAATAACAATAGAAAATTGGGCCCAAAAACTTTCTTTTCATTATAAGTCATATGTCTTTTATACACAAAGTCTGTTTACAAAAATGCATTTTTAAAGGCAAAACAGGGAAACAGTGTAGCTATCTCTTCGCTTGTCGACGCCCTCCACCGCATCACCTAGAACTCGCAACCACAAAGGAAAATAACGGGGTGAGCACAAAAATAATGCTCGGTAAGTAAAACTCTCTCTCTGTCTGTCCCCGTATAAATAACTCTTAATTCTTTCCTTATGCTATTTCTGATTCTGTTTCTGTTCCTAATAACATCATGGCCTCATCTTATTGGAGGTACGGCCGGATGGTGTTCACACAGCACCATCTCACTCTC
This sequence comes from Pistacia integerrima, assembly GCA_026225825.1. NCBI lineage: Eukaryota > Viridiplantae > Streptophyta > Magnoliopsida > Sapindales > Anacardiaceae > Pistacia > Pistacia integerrima. Next base: position 16,912,934 of record CM047742.1, on the reverse strand, counting down.
TATAGCTATCGAGTGGAATTCACACAGTACCAACCCGTTCTTAGTGACTACCGAGTGAGGATCACAAAGCACCAACTCGGTTCTTTCTAACTATCGGGTGGAGATCACCTAGCACCTACCCGTTCCTCATGAATTTTGGGTAACGATCACCAAGCATTTACCCGTCTCTAGTCACTATTGGGTGATGGTCACAAAGCATCAACCCACTTCTACCAAATGTTAGATGATGATCACAAAGCATCAACCTACATATCTCTTAACTAACCGGGTAGTGGTCACAAAGCATCTACCCATTTCTACTACTCATCGGGTGATGATCACAAAGCATCGACCCATCTCTCTAAGGGCTATTCGGATGATGATCACAAAGCATCAATCCGATTCCCATAACGGTCGGGTGATGACCACAAAGCATCATCTCAACTATACTACTCTTCTAATTCATTCTATTGTAGCATTTTTCAATGCTCTCTACCCTTAGAGTAATTTTACCCACTAAGCTCTCTACTCATAAGGTAAATGCATAAACCATTTCCTTACACTTTCTTAGGTCACTTTTCCATGCACAATTAGTGCCTATGGATGGTTCATCACTACCAATGCACTTATGAAATGCCAACATGCAATGTTGCAAGAATTAAGGTTCAATACTCACTCAAACCTCTATTAGGCATTTCATCAAACATCTCATGTGCACTATGAAACTCTATTATAGCAATGATTCTAAATCTTTCTCTAACCATCCAAAATGGGGAAAAACCCCTTCACAAAGCCATAAAACCTGTCAAACAAGGCACTTCCAAAAAGGGATCCATGACACCCCTTAAATTCCATCTCAAACTACCTTGCCAACCCAACATCTCATTTCTCAAATTTGCAAGGTATAACAATCACAAAGCATAGAAATCTCTATTTAATCCTTCATACATGCCATATTACATGTACATCACATACATACATCAAGTCTATCAAAACCCTAATCAAGAAATTTCATAAATCTCAACTTGGGTTGGGTTTTACTTACTTGTTATGGAGAGACTTCACAAATTCTTCCTTTCACTTGTTTAGCTTGACTTTTCCTCTAATCTTAACCAAAAGAAGGAAAACCCTCAAACTTCAATATGGGTTAAAACTCCCAAATCACACAACTTAAGTAGAAATCCTTACCTTAGGAAGCCTTAGGTTGCTTTTTCTACCCCAAATCCCTTCAAAAAATACCTTGGAGAACCTTGATCAAAAGAAAAGAGAAGTTGAGAGGAGTGAGGATGGGAAGTTGCGTTTGAGAAGAAGAAAATGAGGGGTTTCTTTGATTTTAATTCCTTTTAAAGAAATATAAACACACTCATTCCCATTTTGCCCTTATTCTTCTTTGGGAATTCCATCTATATCCTTTGATTCATTACAAACTCACCCCCATATCAACACATTCTCTATGAAAAATCCTTACAATTAACTCCCCACTTTCCCTGCTAATTAGGGGTAGAAAGGTCAAATTGCCCTTAGGGAAGAAAATATCTAAAACTTAACCAACATTTTATTCGGCCTGTCGCCGCGGCGAAGAAACTTCTGTCGCCGCGGCGAAACTGTCCAGTAGCTTCCCCCGTGGCTTCAACCTCTCTTCGCCGCGGCAAAGATTCTTCTTCGCCCCGGCGAAGCACGGCAGATTGAATTTCTTCTGTTTTCAACCAATTTCAGGGCAAACATTCAACACAACACTAAATCAAACAATAATACCAAAACCAACTCAAAATAAGAGCGAAAGAGGAAACAGTAACAACGTACCTCAAGCGGGCGTTACATGCAAGAAATTGAGGAGTTGAGGAATGATGCCTACGAGAGTTCACACATCTACAAGGCAAAGACTAAAGCCTTTCATGACAAGATGATCTCAAGGAAGCATTTTTCAGTTGGACAGAAAGTCCTTTTTCATTCAAGGCTGAAGTTATTTCCGGGTAAGTTACGTTCTCGTTGGGTGGGACCTTTCATTGTGACTAATGTTTTTCATCATGGTGCAGTGGAAATCCAAAGTTTGCAAACAAACAAGGTGTTTAAGGTCAATGGACATAGGCTTAAACCCTACTATGAAGGGTTCCAAGTTTGCAATATTGAGGAGGTGGGATTAGAGGAGTCGATACATGAGTAGTGAAGACGATGCACAGACTCGGGCTAATGACATTAACCAAAGGCGCTACTTGGGAGGCAACCCAAGAATTCAGATTTGATTTTCTTTTCCTTTGAATTTAGTTTTTTTTATTTTATTTGCCATTTTTTTTAATTGTCATTTTTTTATTTGTTGTTTTATTTGTTTTATTTACTGTCTCTACATTTGGGTCTTACATTGGGGACAATATAAGTTTTAAGTGTGCGGGAGAAGTTAGGTTTAGGTGTATGTTTATGTTAAAAAAAAAAAAAAAAGTTGTTGTTTTTAGGAAGGTTTATGCTTTAAGTCATGTCTTTGAACGTCTAGTGATGCATGAAATAGCAACTTGACTTTATTATTGAGCATATTCCTTGATTTAGGATGTTAGCAATATTTCATAAAAAAGAGTTAATCATATTTGAATCTTTGTAGTTTTAAAACAATATGTCTTGATAAGTTGTGTGAACTTGGTGATGAAGCATGATTGAGGAGTGTATAACAACCCTTAAAAGAAAAAAAAAAAAACAATTGTTTCTCTTAAGCTAGTCCTAAATTTGGGTTTAAGCAAATAGAAAAAAAAGAAAGGTATGTGGTGAGTCAAAATGGAGCGTAAAACGCACTCACTCATAAACACAACCATGAAATGAGATGGAGCATAAAATGCACTCATTTTTTTCAAAACAGGAAAAAAAAAACAGACAGAAAAAAAAAAAAAAAAGAGAGAGAAGAAAAACAAAAATTTCTAGTTTGCTACCTAGTTTGTAGTAGTAAAGAGAAACAATTGAGAAAAAAGTTGAGAGGGGAGTTGTACATGAATTAGTTGTGATTAGTTTCCTTGTTTGCATTGAGTGATTGAGAGTAATTGTGGAAAATGATGAAGAGAGATGAATGTCATTAACTTTATTTTGTTTTATTTTGTTTCTTCCTAAGTTAGGTATGAATATGCATGGATTAAATATTGTTGCTTATGCATCATGATGGTGTTCTTTATATGACTTGAGTGTAGGTTGTTTTAGTGTTTGAATTAGTTTGCCCGACGACGCGCAAAAGCTAAGTGTGGGGGAATTTGATAGAGTGGAATTTATATATTTTTTATTCCTTCTGTATTATGTTTTTTTTTTATGTTTTATGCCTAATTGAGTTCATTAGAGTTTATTTTGTAAGTTTGGCATATTTGGATAGACTTTAGGAAATAATTGAGAAAAGATTAGGAAATTCCAGATTTTTGTTATTCTGACCAGTGATGCGTTTTTCAGGTTTTTCATAGAGTCAGATTTCTTTATTGCAAAAGTGTTCTTCAGAAAAAGTAAATTTGACAAATCAAGCTTTCCAGGAAGGTATTATGGGCGAGAATCCGAGTTCGTTTGGGTCCTCATTAGTTGTTGCAAAACCGGACCTGGAATCCTAGTCGCGGAAGGATTTCCTGGCTGAGTATTGAATCTTCGAACGGGCCTAACTGGAGCGTCAGATATCGAAAGCGGCTGATTCAAAAGCCTAGATTCATCTACATATCCGGGAATACAATTTTATGAAGTGACCGAGCCCATAAAAGATTTTTACGTTGCGAGAATCCTGGTGCAAGCTGGAGATGAAATCTGTTTTCCATATCTGATAAGATTTTGACAAATCTGGAAGTCTATCTTTTAGGAAATGTCTAGGAAAGATTTTTCGTGATTCCTGGGGTAGAATTAAGAAGAAAAAATGTTATTTATTGAGGAGTTTTAGGGTTAGTTCATGTCCAATGCATGCTTAGGTGGATCTTGAACTGAGAACTGATTGCTTTTAACCTGATATTTTCTACCATTAGAGATTTCTTTGTTTTATTTAGTTTGCCTTGACTACAACCCCCTTTCATTACTGTTGTCATGTTTACTGTTTAGGGTTTTATTTAATTTTTTTGTTGTTTTCATTGTTTTAGAATATAGAATTTAATCTAAGCATTCCCTGTGGGATCGACCCTTGCTTACCCTATATACAATTCAGTAGTTAGGTTAGGAAGGTTATTAATTTGGTGCATTCGGCACGCTACCAGGAGGCTAGCATTTTTTTTTTCTTTTTTTGAAATATTATTTTATTCATTTAAATGAATTAATTTTAGTTGCACTTAAATAGTGGACACTAAAACCTTATTGTAAATTGGAATAGCTATCTATTCCAATTGGAATATTGGAATGGATTACCTTTGCAACCAAACATGGTATTTCAATTCAAATTTGAAAACCAAATTTGAATTCACATTATCAATATTAATAATAAATATTAATATCGGATAATATCCATTATATATAAATATATATAATTAATAAATAAATAAATAAATATATATATATATATATATATATATATATATATATATATATATATATATATATATATATATATATATATATATATATATATATATATATATATATATATATATATATATATATAAACTAAATATTTAAATATATATATATAATCTCACTAATTTAATTTCCATATGAAATTAAATATAGGGAACAACCTCAGTAAATTTAATTACACTGTGAGATTACCAAAATGCCCTTTCATCTTAAAAGACGAAAATGCCCTTTCATCATAAATGATGAAAATACCCCTCTCATGAATTTTATTCTTAATCTATCTTCTATGTGTGCGACCTGAAGGCTTCTCATTATATCAGCAATGAATAGCATCGCTGATGAGAATGCAAAATGTCATATTTACCCGCCTTAATGTCTAGTCTTTTATACTTATTTGCTGCCTAAATAAACTCATTATTATTCTATTTTGATTTAGGAAGCAAATGGAGGCATTAATTGCAAAACGGAACTAATTAAGTGAATTCGGACAGTTTCGACATTGTTTGGTAATCTGGGCATAACTCTCTCATCCGAGCTCCGATTGAGATGATTCAAAATTCTGTGGAACGCTAAGAAAGAGATCTACAATTTCATGTTTTGAGTTTTGGAGAGATACTCGCTGCATCAAGGTTATAATCGAGCTTGAAGTTGACGCATCTGCACTGTCAACGTTCTGGAACATTCTGCCTTGTCATGCAATTCAAACAGGCCGATTATTACAAGAAGTTTTGAAGACCGATTGCACGCAAATTACAGCTGGAAACACCACTTTCCTATTTTATTTTAGGACTTTATTTTATTTTTAATTACTTAGATTAGGATAAAGGTTATTTTGGGATTTTAGAATATTTTTAGGAGATTTAGATTGAGTAGAATTAGAATTCGAATTAGATATTTTTAAAGGGAGATCAGATTAGGGATTGGAACATATCACACACGCCTCTCTCTTCTCTCTTATGGAATTCGTTTTGCTGGAATTTTTCTTTTCCTTTGAGTTTTGATTATGGCCATGAGCGGCTAAACTTTTATAACTTGGTCGAAGGAAACAAAACCTCGGAATCAATAAACTGTGAGATCAATCTGGTTTTTTTTCTTTAAGTGTTCAATTTATGTTTGAGTATTGAATGTTCTTCTGTGCTTATTTTAATGATTGTTGCGTTTAATTACTAGGAGGCCTACTAGTTTATTAATTGTTGCAATCTACCGCTAAGTTAGATATCAAATCCATAATTGTTTGATTCCTCTAACTTGTGAAGCAATTAGGGTTAATAATTTGCTGCGTCAGGAATTAGTAATTCTTAAGAAGAACACTCGACTAAATTAAATGCAACCGCTTGAGTTTCTGTTGTTTAGCTTCATCGATCTCTCTAGGTCTTAAGGCTGCCACTAGATTAAATCTTTAGTGCTTGTCTAGGGTTGTTTAGTAGTAAGGTTAATTAGATCGCTTGTTTCTTAATTAATTACAACTAAGGAGAGATAGGAAAATAGTTCCAACGGTGAATATTCAGGGTATGAATTGATTTATTTTTGTATCGATGATTAGTTGAAAGATTCCGATGGTGGATGTTGACTTAGACCAAGGTTTGTTATTTTGATTGATTGATTAATTTGAATTGTTGTTTTTCCGAAATTGTTTCTGTTTAACTCAAAATCCCCCCCACACTGGTTCACATAACACTAAATTCGGCTAGACACTCTCTGTGGGAATGATCCTGACTCACACTACTACATGTGTTTTTTAGGTTTTAATTCTGGGTGCCTACGACAGCAAGCCAGATTTTGGCACCGTTGCCGGGGAGTGATTCTAGTTGATTTATTTTTGTTTTTATGATTTCTTGTTTCATTCTTGCTTTTTTTTTTTTCTAGAAAAGCAGAAAGAAAAAAAAAACTGTGAACAGTAGTACTGTTTCGGATAAACAGTAGTACTATTCATAAGAAAAATTTTGGTTGAATTAGGAGGACTGTGAGTGCCCATTTCGAAGAAAACAAAATTCTATACAAGACTAGAAAGATTTCTAGCCCCACCCTCTTGAGGCTAGAAAAAAACGTTTTGATAGAGTTTTTGGCATTTTTGTGTTTTTGTCATAAAAAAAAAAAACAAAAATTTAATTAATTTTTTTTATTCTTTTTATTTTCTAGTTAGTTTTCATTATTTGTCATTTATTCTAATTCTTTTATGAGGTTTTTTGTTTTATGACCAAGTCCTCTCATCTTGGTGATTTAACATTCGACCCGGAAATAGAGAGCACTTTGCGCAGGTTAAGGAAGGAAGCTCGGAGAAATTCTGAGGAAAGCAATTTGGTTTTTTGATTCCCAATTTGCTAGCAACTCTAATTTAGAAGAGGAGGACGTCATGGCTGGAAATCGGACTTTGAAAGAGCTTGCTACCCCTGATTTGAATCAAGCACCTTTATGCATAACATTTCCTGTTTTAGATGCTGCTACTACTTTTGAATTGAAATCTGGACTAATACATCTTTTGCCCACTTTTCATGGCCTTGCAGGTGAAGATCCGCACAAGCACTTAAAGGAGCTTCAAGTGGTTTGCACGAGTATGAAACCTACGGGGGTGACCAAGGAGAAAATTAATTTAAGAGCTTTTAAGAAAATTAATTTAAGAGCTTTTCCGTTTTCTTTGAAGGATGCAGCGAAG